>JAOPUC010000020.1:19043535-19056055 GCA_027564185.1 Cephalocassis borneensis | reverse complement strand
TACAGGGTCACAGGCAAGCTGGAGCCTATCCCAGCTGACTACGGGCGAAAGGCGAGGTACACCCTGGACAAGTCGCCGGGTCATCACAGGGCTGACACAGACAACCATTCACACTCACATCTACAATCAATTTAGAGTACCTTTTCATGTATTTGAACAAATGTATTTCTTGTAGAATAAAGGTGAACAGTGAATTTTTTTCCCCCCTCCCCTGGTTCTTTTACAAAAAAAAGTGCCTTTTGGACCATTCCCACTCTGCTTGTGATAATTTAAAATGCAAACTTTTTTTTTTTGTGAACTACTACTACTACTATTTTTGCCTGATCTTCCAAAACATGCTAAGATTTATAAACAATATAACTTCCACAATGTTAATCAATCCTAGTGGGGTGGAGATTTGTCTACTCAAATAGCTATTGTTTGCAAGAATGGTTGCATACATTTACACAAAGCCTGATGGGCCAATTCAGTACAAACTTCTGAATTATACTACTGTTTTGAGAAATTGCTTACGCGAACCAAAATGATCCAATATAACAGCCACCCTATAGTCAGAAACTGACGTACACTATGAGGAGCATAAAAGTGGAACTCATAGCCTCTAAATGTACACCTACAAGATTAACCAATGTGGTAAATTTAGCAAATAAACTGGAATCTTAGTGTAAACAGATCTTAGAACTCATATTGCCTTTATACTGTACATGAATACATTGTGTGTGTGTGTGTGTATTAGAAAATTGT
Organism: Cephalocassis borneensis; assembly: GCA_027564185.1. Taxonomy (NCBI): domain Eukaryota; kingdom Metazoa; phylum Chordata; class Actinopteri; order Siluriformes; family Ariidae; genus Cephalocassis; species Cephalocassis borneensis. The sequence continues at coordinate 19,055,311 of JAOPUC010000020.1, read as the reverse complement.
GTTGACTGTAAAATATGCTTTACGGTTTTAACAAAACAAAAAAGGAGCACCACACATTTTGCAGTCTAGCAGTTAGGAAAGATGAGTGTAATGACCTTAACATCATACCCTTTTTTTAAGAAGTTTCTTTCCACACAATCATGACAGTCAGCAGTATTAGATCCTCCTTTACCATTCAGCAAAGCGTGATTTTAAAAAAACAAAACAAAAAAAACCCTTGCATGTTAAGGGAAGATAATCAGAAAACACATGAAACATAATGTGACTTAAATGAATAAACGAATTTATACACAAGCAATATAAATTGTTTAAGTGTTCAGGACTAAATATATTTCATATAAAAAAATAAGACTTGAGTGTGTACCACAATCTCACTTCATTAATTATCATCTATAAACAAAGGGACTGTAAAAGAAAGTGTGACTTATGAACGTACACAAAAATATTTGTGAAGAAGCAGAGCTGAACAATGCATTCACATGATTCACTCTCTTATTCCATGCTCCTGCACCTGAAATGAGATTTTACAAATGTAAAAATTTGCGGGTGATGTTGGGTGAGGAAGCAACTCTGGACATGGTATTTCTTTTGACCTCATTGCATCCTGTTATTCCAGGGAAGGCAGAGTGCACTGTAGTAAAGGTCAAAGCACCGAGTGATGTTCAGCCCTGTCACTGCACAAATATTTTTTGTGGACACTCAAACATGGTAGTATAGGATAGAAACCTAAAAGCACTCGATCAGTAGGGCATAAGACATTTTGATTACTGAAAGAATAATTACATTACAGTTGTAATGAAGAATTCCCTATACCTGTGGTTCTTAAAGTTAGGCCAGTGATTTTAATTTATTTTTTAAATGTTAAAGAGGTGGAGTGCACTATCGAAAGAGTCAAATGAAAAGACTACATTAAGATGTGTAGTTACAAAAGCAAAAAAAAAAAAGTACTGCTGCTACCTTATAACATTTCACAACACCAATTAGTTAATGTACTTAAAAAAAAATTTATTAGGCATTGTACAAAATCCTACTGTGACTCTGACCACCATGAAATGTCTGGTGGTCGTTTGTTTCTCTGAATGTAGCCAGCCAGCCCGAATAGTTCACATGGATATGCTGACACACTTTTTCTGGGCGGCACGGTGGTGTAGTAGTTAGCACTGTCACCTCACAGCAAGAAGGTTTTGGAGTTTGAGCCAGGTGGCTGACGGGGGCCTTTCTGTGTGGAGTTTGCACGTTCTGCCTGTGTCTGCATGGGTTTCCTCTGGATGCTCCAGTTTTCCCCACAGTTCAAAAACATGCAGTTAGGTTGACATGGGGTGGCCTTGAGCAAGGCACCTACCCCACAACTGCTCCCCGGACACTGTATCGTAGCTGTCCACTGCTCTGGGCATGCCTGTTCACTGCTTCAGATGGGTTAAATGCAGAGGATGAATTTCACTGTGCTTGAGTGTGCATTTGACAAAGACTTCTAAAATTATTAAATAATTTGATTGTTCTCCTACGACAGCATGTGATTTTGATGTTTCAAGCTTTTTATCCATTTATAGTTGCATTTGTTGTTAAGCATGTATGAAACAATCTCCTGTTATCAGCTATAAAACAGTCACTCATGTAGGTGCAATTAGTCTTAAGTGATCAATCTCATTAAATCAGTCTCATTAATAATATCTTTAATTTTGGTGCTTAATAATAAATTATCAAACAGCTAAGTTATGATATTCCAAATTATCATGATCACTACCAACGCGGCAATAATGTATCACTCACCAATCTACAGCCAATAGCACTCATACACCTTGGAATTCTTTGAGATTGGATGACTTCAAGGATATCAGCAAAAACAGGCAATCACAGTTTCAGAATAATTGAATTTATTATAACAATGATAAAAATGAGTAATAGCAGCTGAAATACATTCAAATGGTCATCAGTGATATATTTATATTTATATATATTATATATAAGCATCAACAGTGATTGTGTGTGTGTGTGTGTGTGTGTGTGTGTGTGTGTGTTATCTGAGATGTGGGGGAGGGGGGGATTCCACCTCGTGGTCCCTCAAGAACAAAAGGATTTAGCCCTGATTGCTAATTCCACTAGCTTTTGAGACAAAAGGGATTCTACCTTGTGGAATTTGAGGAGAACAAAGAATTAACCCTGATTGCTAATTCCACTAGCTTATAACATTACCAAATCCACTGAAATATTGATGAGGTCAAAATATGTGTAATAATGAAATTAAAGGTTAGAAAGGATAGGGAAAGAGCATGCAACACCTATCTCTTAAAAACAACTGAGAGGACACATAGAACCAATAATCAGTGTGCACAATTAAACAGTTCCTGAGTTTCAATTCACACTACTTCATAAAGCTAATTCCTAAGACTAGTTTTGCCCAAAATGCGAGTCTTACTTCCAGTATCTTGCTTCTATGTAAGAATATGCAGAGATGTTCCGAAATTTCTGGAGTTCACAGAGCTTGTAGAGGCTTCTGTAAAAAAAAAAAACAACAACAAAGAATTCTTGGTCTGATGCTTTGTCGTTTGTGAGGGAAAGTCTCCGATCAAACAGTGTGCACAGCGATTAAGTCAGAAGGAATCTGGTTGCTTCTCACTTTTAATTAACTGCTTTGGGCTACAGTTGTAACGTTACTTATAATGAGCAAATAAAAACCGGTTGTAACTCAATCTGAGTGAGATGGCGCGATTTACGTAGTTTTACTGTGGCCAGTGGTAAATGAAAACATCCTGAGTTTCTTTTCTTGGAAGTCAGACGTCTTTATCTCGAATGTTCTGATTTCTCAGACCAAAGCATCAGAGCTGCATCGAGGACTGTGGTTCCACTGACTCGCACTTCACTTGATAGGATAGGGCAGTACATCGCTGAGTTTGAGTTACTCAAGGAACAGAGGAAAAAGGTGTGGTTTTCCAAAGAATTGTGTCCACTAGGGGGACTCGCGATGTCGGGTGTTTCGACACCAGACTCTGTGTACAAAGACATGAACTGAAGTTCATCGGAAATTTGGTCTCCCGTGGCGCTTGGTTGGTCGGTGTCTGCACTAATCTCATCACAATGGGCTTGTGCATGTTTTGTGGGATCCAACGACTGTGGGGTCGTGATTTTGGCCCACAATTGACTGCGACAACAATCAATAAATGGCGCCAACCTGTCAAGTAGGTCTTGGCCAATCAGTAGTTCTTCCATATCCACAGTGCAGGTGTATGTGGGATGTATGATTGACATGCCATGGAATGTGCATTCCAACCATGCCATTTGTGTTATTGGGGCTTTGTTTTGCATGAAGCTGACTAAGTTTATGTTGCAGGACTTGGCTGGGATTGGGTCACCTTGTGAGAGCCGTGTCTGAGAGATGGTGACGAAGACTTTAGCGCACAAGGTGCATTTTGTGGGTTTGCCTTCACCACCAGGGAGGGCCCTACATCCTGACCATCGCCTGCGGTTTCACAGAGATCTTCTCCCCATTTCACGAGATATACTTGTGGTTCCTGACCTAGTCATGCCAATGGGTGTCCTTCGTCATCCTTCTTGGGCTCTTTTGTTTTATCTGTTGAAGGGTTTGACCTCTTCTGTAACAGTCCTTTAACCTCAGCCAACTGGGCTTTTAAAGAATCCAGCTCTGAGTGGAACTCACCAGGTTGGTCTGAGTCACTGTGTCGGTCACCTCTACCCCTATGTTTAGAGCTATGGTCGGAGCGCTCCTGCCGTCTCTGGCCAGAGCAGGGATGACGATCCTGCTGCCAACCTCCTCATTCCTTATGACCCTTTTCATATGAGGGGCGGTTGCCATGGTCACTATGGCCTTGCCCTCGGTCCCTCCTGGCCTTACCTTGCCAATTCTTCCAGTCACCCTGGTGATGGCTCGGAATGGGGTTGTTCGGACCGGGATTTCTCCAGGTGGGTCCTCCTTTTGGAGCTTCACCTCCTTCTAAGGCTAGCGGGGGCCCGTCTTCACTCTGGAGACTAAGGACTCTGGGTTCATCATCGTTTCCGTTTGTGGTTTTGACAATGTTCTCCCAGGTCATTTGGGCTAGTTGCCTAATTTCCCTCATCGAGTAGAAACTTTGTCGACATGTCAGTGTGACTTGAGTCCGCACGCTTGGATGGAGGTTATGTAAGAAGAGGGATTTGAAGCCTCTATCTTCCAAGCCTGGTGCGCTACTACCCTGGAAATAGGCAGTACGTAGCTGTCTATAATATTCACGAGGTGCCTCAGACCGTTTCTGTTTGATTTGTATGGCACCCAATGTCGCGGAGGTTTCATCTGTGTACAGCACATATTCTTCCCTCATGTAATTGCAAAGTTTCGAATAACTATCGCGAATGGTTGGGAGTAGTGTCTCTAAAAAGGCACGAACACTGCTACTGGAGGTCTTCCAGATCAGTTAAGTTTCTCTCGCGTTGTGGCTTTCGGCAGGTCAATCAGGCATTGGTCAATTTCTCGCAAATAATCATTTACATTTGTTCTTTTATTCTCGGGATAGAATTGCTCAACATCTTTGGCAAGTAGGTCAATTTGCCATATGCGGAGGGCTTGGTGCACGTCCTTGTGCGGCCTCCTTTGCTCTCCTGAGTACTCACTATCTGAGCTACTCTGGAATTGCTCCCGTTTCGCACGAAAGTCGTAGTCTGATTCATCCGAAGATGGATCAGGGATATTGTAGTGCACTGACCTGGGTGTGCTATGGGTCTGGGCTCAGGATGAGCGCAGTACGGCTCCACCCTAGCTAAATGACGGAGTCATGTAGTGAGTTGATGGAGTTTGGCGGGATGTGTGGTTCTTGACCAGGTAATCCACAGTGTCCGGTTCGGACGCCTCTTCCCACTCTGAGCTTTGGCGCATTGTTGGGGGTCTTTCACGCCCTTCTTGGGGGGTCTGCTCCTTGGCAGCCCTTTTGGCGGCCTTTTCGGCTTTCTCTAGCCTTTTGGTGCAATCATCAAGGGAGTTCTTCAAGAGCCCACGCTTCCTATATAAATCATTGACATCGGCTGCCAGCTCGGCATTGCTGGTAGTCAGCCTTTTAATCTCTGCACGGAGGTATCTGATCTCTAGATCAGTATCCTGGAAGTGTAACAAGAATAGCCTACCTAGTGCCTCTTGGACACTAATAGTTGTTCTCTTTGGATCTCTCATATGTTTTATGGAGCTATCTGTTATTTTGTCATTCACCCTTACTCATGCTCCTAATGTTTGCCTTTTCGGAGGCAGAGCAGTGAATGAGGTCTGCGATGACATCAAAGAGAGACACGTCTTGAGTGTTGTCTTCAACTTCTGAGACACGAGGGGATGCCATTTTGCTTAGGTTGGGTATTAGGTAATTAATTAATGAGTTACTTTATTAACTAATTGTTATTAATATTAACTACATAATTACTCAATTCATAGTTTGTTTTGTTTGGAAATGCTCTCTTATCCCAAGTTATGAATAGGTTATTAGTATTTTGTGATATGGTTATCACGCTACTGCTAACCATTTAACACACCTGGGGATATACCTTGGCAGTTGCTTAATCAAACTGATAATTTATCTGTTGTTGCAACAATATTCAAGAAGTCAACAAACCAATCGCCTCACACGGGGAACCAATAAATGTGGGTACAATCGGTCTTAAGTGATCAATCTCATTAAATCAATCAGTCTCATTAATAATACCTTTAATTTTGGGTGTTTAATAATAAATTACCAAACAGCTAAATTATGGTATATTCCAAATTATTATAATCACTACCAATGCAGCAATAATGTATTACTTACTGTACTACATAAATGCTACAGCCAATAGCACACTGAAGGCAATTTGGAGGTCTTTTAGATTGTGTGACTTCAAGGATATATCAGCAAAAACAGACAATCACAGTTTCAGGATAATTGAATTTATTATAAAGATATTAAATGAATAGTAGCAGTTGAATACATTATATACAATATGGTCATATACTTGATGAGCGTGTGTGTGTGTGTGTGTGTAGATTGGAATTTATCTGAGGTGTTGGGGGAAGGGGTTCCACCTCGTGGTTTGAGGACAAAGGGGATCACCGCGTGACAAAGGGATTAGCCCAGATTGCTAATTCCACTAGTTTATAACATCACTAAATCCACTGAAATCTTGATGAGGTCAAAATATGTGTAATAATGAAAGTAAAGGTGTTAGAAAGGATAGAGAAAGAGCATGCAACACTTATCTTTTAAACAACTGAGAGAGGGCAATGTAGAACACAATGATCAGTGTGCACAATTAAAGTTTCTGAGTTTAAATTCACACTACTTCATAAAGCTAATTCCTAAGAATAGTTTTTGCCCAAATGCGAGTCTTATTTCTAGTATCTTGCTTCTATGCAAGATTATGCAGAGATGTCCCAAAGAGGCAAAGTTTACAGCAGCTTGTAGAGGCTTCTGGAAAAAGCAGAGAATTCTTGGTCTGAACTTCGTCGTTCATGAGGAAAAGTCTCTGATCAAACAATGTGCACAGTGATTAAGTCAGAAGGAATCCGGTCGCTTCTAACTTTTAATTAACTGCTTTGGGCTGCAGTCGTGACGTTACTTATAACGAACAGATAAAAACCGGTTGTAACTCGATCTGAGTGAGATGGCGCAATTTAAGTAGTTTTACCGTGGCCAGTGGTAAACGAAAACGCGCTGAATTTCTTTTCTTGAAAGTCAGACATCTTTATCTCGGATGTTCCGATGAGCAGGATGTCTCTTTGTGTCTGGGTGATGAGTTCACAGCACCAAAAGAGGACGGATGGAAGTTGACTGAGTCACTTATGGGCTCAGGGCGGATGTGACGTAGGTAATCCCGCCCAGCCGTGACGCGTCATCGCGGAAGTTAGTTGATGGGAAGTGACTGTACCTACACTTTACACCTGAGGCAAGATTTGCATAATTTTAGGACCTGGTAAGGATCAGATGATTTATTTATTTTTGTTATGTCTTGATTGGTAAAACCATGTAACTGGAAGAGAGTGTACTTTCTTTTTCACATGACTGTATATATGCGATATTTACTGTATGGACATGGTATCAGAAAACAATTTTATTTAAAAGCAGTAGCCACATGTACCTCCAGGGTACTTATTTTTGTTTGCTGAGAAACAAGAGGTTCTGTCGAAAATGTCTGACTCGACCTTTTCTCAAATTTTCCGCCATTCATAGGTTTTTATTCAGGAACAACATCATGTTGACAGTTTTCTCCTGAAGTCTGCTCCGTTTTTTGTTCACTTCTTCCCCTGCCTTTGAAAAAATTCTTTCTGCAGGTACAGAAGTAGCAACAATTCCTAAGTATTTCACTGCAAGTTTGCTAAGGGTTGGAAAGGTTTGCTCATGCTCTTGCCACCAAAGTAATGGATCTTTATTTCGGGGAATCAGTTTTTCCTTTGTGTAATGATGCATTTCATTGAGTACATCAGCGGTTGCTGACGGGTGATGTTTGGCTGACAAAACATGCATATCAAAATCTGACCATAACCCTCTTTTTGCTGCAGGTAAACTTGAGGCAAGTGCAAGACTCTGAGAGCTAGGCACTGATGTAGAATGGATCGTAGGTACTGAGGTACAGCTAGCAGTAGGTGTCAATGTAGAGTTTGGCGTTCGAATGGGAGCTGATTCTACTGTCTGAGAGATTTCCTGCATCTCGGCGAGGAGTTGGAGTTTTATTGCCTCGGCATTATTCTCTCGAAATCCAAGGTTTTTAAACCTAATATCCAGAAATGTACTGGCAGCCAGACAGTGCGTGGTCTCAATACACCCGAATCTGCACTGGCATTGCTGTATCAGCTGTGTGGCAAGGGAGCTGCCCGGATGTTCACAGGCTGCTACAGCCCTGTGAATGAGTGACACAAGAGGAATCACTTTCGAGACCGAAACATATTTTTCAGATGAAAGTTCTTGTGTAACTTCTTCAAACGGCCTCAGTGTATCAAGTGTTTGACTGATCAGGGATAATTCTGCTGTACTTAAACACAATTCATTCTCCTCTAGCAAGCAGAGGACTGTGGTTACAGCTTCATTCTGCTCATACAACCTCTCCATCATGTCGAAAACAGAATTCCAGTGAGTATCTACTGACTGAATCAGCTTGTGTTTTGCCAATTTCAGCTGCTGTTGAACAGCGTTGAGCTTCTCTGTGGCCTTTGCGCTGTGGTCAAAAAAGGACACGATCTTATTGCATTTTTCCAGGACCTGAACCACTTCTGGGACAGCCTTTAGACTGTCTTTTACAACTAAATTAAGGGTGTGTGCAAAACAAGGATAATGACTCCACCCAGCTTTCTGCACTGCAGCAACCATATTCATATCGTTATCTGTCACGACTGCCACCACCTTCTCACTTATTCCCCATTCATCCGTGATTCGCTTAAGCTCCAAGTTGATATCATCTACTGTATGCTGCCCATGGAAACTGTGAGTTTCCAAAACAATTTCTCTCATTTGCCAATTTTGAATCATATGACATGTTACAGTCAAGTACGCCTCTGTGGGCACTGAAGTCCACATATCAGTGGTGAGGACGACACTTGAAGCATTTTGTATGGTTTCTCTTACTTTGCCTTTGCACTCATTAAACATATTTAAAAGATGAGTCTCAGTCAGGCTTTCTCTGCTCGGGAGTTTATAGCTTGGGTTAAGCGCTCTCACAAATCCCTGGAACCCTTCATCTTCCACTATGGACAGAGGCTGGAGGTCCTTCACAATCATCTCTCCCAGGCATCTTGTGAGTGTTTCTGGTCTTGGAGAATCATCTGCAAACAAGACAAATACACAGGGCAAAGTGAATGATCAAGCTACACTGCACTGCATGCTAAATCATATTTAGCTTTAGCTATGTCAAAATACAATAGCTATTGCAGAAGAGCACAGGAATTGACCGGATACACAGGCTTACTGTTTTAGATTGCAGAATGCACTAAGCTATGCTGTGTCACACATTTTTAATGGTTAAATACAACCCCAATTCCAAAAAAAAAAGTTGGGACTCGTGTAAAACATGAATTAAAAACAGAATGGGATGATTTGCAAATCATGGAAACCCTATGTTTAATTGAAAATAGTACAAATACAACATATCAAATGTTAAAACTGAGTGTGGCAGCGGGGGCATGGTCAAGCGCCGGTCTGTGACAGGAGGGCGGAGTCAGGGAAGGTAAGTGGCAGGATCACGACACCTGACGTCAATTAACCTGTGTTTGTGTGTGTCTTTCCAGTGACTGTGCCCTATTTAAGGAGGGAGAGCGTAGAGCAGAGGAGCTGATCCACGAACAAGACGCCAGTCGTGTGTGTGTCTGTTTGATCTGAAAATTGTTAGACTGAAAAGTATGGCAATAAAACCCCTATTCCAGAACCTGATCTCTGTCCTGCAGTCCTCTGTGCTCCACCCACCCATACAAACTGTTACAGTGGTGCCAAAACCCGGGACTGGAGCGCAGCAGCCGATCAGCCCCATGGAGTCCTCCCTGTTCGCCGAACTGGTCCACGCCCTCGCCACGGCCCAGCAAACCCAGCACCAGGCGCTAGTCTCCCTCCGAAAGGAACAGGAACAACGGTTCGAGGCCCTGGTGCTGGCCCAGCAAGAAGATAGTGAGGCGTTCTGGCACCTCCTCGCATCGGCGGGGTCCACCAGCGCTCCCACCGCGGGCCCGTCCCCCCTCACCCTAACCAAGATGGGCCTGCAGGACAACCCCGAGGCATCTGTCACGCTCTTCGAGCAAGTCGCAGAGACCTCGGGGTGGCCGATGGAGCAGTGCGCGTCCTCCCCCTGCTAATGGGAGAGGCGCAGCTGGCCGCGCTACAGCTCCCCGCCGACCGCCGGCTGGCCTATGCGGACCTTCGCCGGGCTGTCCTCCAGCATGTGGGGCACACCCCTAAGCAGCAACGTCAGTGCAACGTCAGTGCTTCCGCGCTTTGCGCTTGGAGGAAATTGGGCGGCCGTTCGTGTTTGGCCAGCAACTCCGGGACACCTGCTGGCGGTGGTTGAGGGCCGACAACCGCGACACTGAGGGGATCATCGACCAGGTGGTACTGGAGCAATTCATCACTCGCTTGCCAGCAGGAACTGCGGAGTGGGTCCAGTGCCACCACCCGGCGTCGCTGGATCAAGCAATAGAGCTGACGGAGGACCATATGGCGACTGTCCCAGTGGCAGGACAGCAGACAGCCTCTTCTCTCTCTCTCTCTCTCTCTCTCTCTCTCTCTCCCTTTCCTCCTGTGTTTTGTCCTCGTCCCATTCCCCCACTGTGGAGGTGGGGGCCGGTGCCAGCCCGCCGCACCCGCAGTGCCCTCCCATTTCTCCCTTCTGTGTCTGTCTCCCCCCCAGGTGAGTGAGCCCCAGAACACCGGTGCGGAGAGGAAGCCCGGGCCAGTTTGCTGACGCTGCGGGGAGCCGGGCCACCTCCAACAACAGTGCACGGTAATGGAGGTGGGCGCGGTGGTTTGGATCCCTGACGTGCCAGGAGCCACCCTCGAGCGGGCCGGAGCGTATCGCATACCAGTGAGTATACAAGGGGATACATATCAAGCATTGGTGGATTCTGGTTGTAATCAGACCTCAATTCACCAAAGCCTGGTGCAAAATGAGGCACTGGGGGGAGCACAGGGGGTGAAGGTGTTGTGTGTGCACAGGGACGTTCACAGTTACCCTTTGGTGTCGGTCCACATTTTTTTCCGAGGGGAAAAATTTATAGTGAAGGCGGCGGTTAATCCTTGCCTTACCCACTCTTTAATTTTGGGGACTGATTGGCCGGGATTTTGGGGTTTGATGACGTGCTTAGTCAAGAGTGGGTCCTGCCATTTAGCAGGGGGAGGTCCCGGTGTTGCTTTGGCAGGAGCAGCTGTCACAGAGCCATCTACGTCATCTCCGCGTCAGAGTGAGGAGCCCCAGGCTCCTCCTCTCTCTCTCGGGAAATCCCTCGCAGATTTCCCGTTAGAACAATCGTGATACAAGACTCTGCGACATGCATTTAACCAAGTGAGAGTAATTGATGGTCAAACACTCCAGCCGAATGCTACCCCGTCCTTCCCCTATTTCTCTATTATGAAGGATAGACTATACTGAGTGACACAGGACACTCAAACTAAAGAGTGAGTCACGCAGCTTTTAATTCCAAAGAGCCGCCGGGAATTGGTATTCCAGGCGGCTCAGTTCAATCCCATGGCTGGGGACACTTAGGGCAGGATAAGACACTAGCCCAAATAATGGCCTGATTCTATTGGCCGGGGATTCGCGGCGATGTAAGTAGGTGGTGTATGGTGTGCCGCGAATGCCAGTTAGTAAACCCAGCGGCCATTCCAAAAGCGCCTTTGCACCCTCGTCCGTTGATCGAGACCCCGTTTGAGAGAATTGGGATGGATCTCGTCGGGCCATTAGATCGGTCAGCACGATCTAATGGGTACCGCTTTATATTAGTTCTGGTGGATGATGCAACATGATACCCGGAAGCAGTGCCTCTGTGCAATATCTCAGCATGCAATATTGCCGAGGCACTCTTCCGCATCATCTCCCGAGCTGGAATCCCGAAAGAGATTCTGACTGATCAAGGCACTACATTTATGTCATGGACACTGTATGGGTTATTGGGAATTAAGCTGATCCGCACCAGCGTGTATCACCCACAAACAGACGGTTTAGTGGAATGGTTCAATCGCACCCTCAAAAATATTATTAAAAAATTCGTAAGTGAGGATGCACGTAATTGGGATAAGTGGCTCGAGCCCTTGTTGTTCTCAGTGCGAGAGGTCCCCCAAGCCTCCACGGGGTTCTC
>JAOPUC010000020.1:17653497-17667071 GCA_027564185.1 Cephalocassis borneensis | reverse complement strand
TTGGTTTATAGTCGCCCACAATCTCAAAATGGCTGCCTCCTACAACTCCGACTTTTTTAACTTTTAATGTTATTAAAAGTTAAAATATACTGTTATGCGGTCTGTTCTTTCTCTATAAATTCCATGATCGATTACTTTATATATCTATCTATCTATCTATTTGTGGTGACTTTGTACAAAGGTTGCCTTTTCCTTTAAGTCTGTTCTATTCAGGAACTTTCCAAGTGCCATCATAGCAACGACCCACATTTAAGAAAAACTCAACAGAAGTGTAATATAGGGTGTTTAATGATGGCAATGGATTAGATTAGATTAGATTAGATTAGATTAGATTAGATTCAACTTTATTATCATTGTGTAGAGTACAGGTACAAAGCCAATGAAATGCAGTTAGCATCTAACCAGAAGTGCAAAATACAGTATTATTTACAGATAAGTGCCAGAAGTACTGTAGCTTAGTGATGTTGTATGTTACTCATCACACTTAACATAAGAGAAACAATCAAAATTGAATTCTGAGTGACCAAACAGCCCTTTGTTTGGTAACGTAATGAAGCTACCATTACAACAATCAAAGCAAATCGTTATCATTTAGTCCAATTAAAAAAAAAAAAAGACAACGCCTATAAAAATAGAAGAAATTATTCTCTAAGATTATAGCACACTTGTTTTATGCATTATTTTTTTGCATTTTTATCAAATGTAAAATATGTTAAATTTATGTTTAACATTTAGGTTGATGAAAGTTGCACAAACTCCTTAAATCAGATTATTTCCCAAGCATAATTTAATTCTATTCATATACTGATATGAGCTGATAGTCTGTTGTGTCAGAATATGATGTAAATCACAAACTTTCATTTTGTTTTATTTTTTATACATTCAATATTAATTCCCTCATTTTGTAAAATTTGTAAATACACCAATTTATAAGTTTAGTGATCATCAAATGAACCTAACCAGAAACTATTTCATGTATATCAGGAGCTGTACAGCAATGTATTATGTATGTTATGCATATGTAATATTACATTTGTGTGGCGCATACTTGAGTTGCATGTTTTATTTTTGAGTCACTCTGATTTTTATCATGGTCCAAATGGGAAATATCTTACATCTACTTTGGAAAGAAATATTTTTTACCCTTTAAAAAAATCTTTACTATACTATACTATACTATACTATACTATACTATACTATACTATACTATACTATACTATACTGACTCTGTGATGTCTTAAGAAAAATCGTGTTTTCACCTCAAAACACAAGCTGAGAAGTATTTTATATTTGAAACCTTTCACAGCTGCAAAAGCAAAGCCTTTCTCAAAACAAGTTTGCATTGTCTTGACACAAAAAAATGACCCTTTTTTGTAAGTACCCATAAATCTATGACGATTTTGATTATTCATTATTATGTGGTCTTGACTGGATTTTGTGTGAATTGAGTGTGAATTGATCTCTATATTTTTGACACTGACAAAATCAGAGCAGATGCTTAAATAAGACACACGGGTGGGTAAGGCACTGGCAATCTTACAGCGCAATTACGTAGCCACTCCAATTTCATTTTGGATTGACAGTCAGACATCTCAGGTTGGCCATTAATTACCAAACAGCACTGTCATTTTGGACATTGATCTTTCTTGGCATGTAATCTAAAAACGTTCTGATGAATTTAGCCTCGATCCCATTTGTTAGCCATATAAGAAGCTCAGCTGGCTAAGAATTTAGTTTTGAATTAAATCAATTGTCATAAAACTCAGTTATTATTATTATTATTTTTTTTTTGCCTAACTCCAGTGTAATGATCTTCCCACCAATTTTACTCCAGTAAGCACCAAGCATTTTTGGATGAACTGTTGTAAAGTGTAGGCCCAAAGCTATTTTTCTTAAATTCTCTATTTAAATAAAATATTCATATTCAATTTTAAATGAGCTCTGAGTTAACTGTTAGCTCCAGTGCAATGTGACTACAGGGCAGGAGTGCAGAAGAGAGGAACTTCATGCTGAGGAGCCTTTTGGTTGCATTGTCAGCATCAGTGCATTTTAAATGTGTGTTTTCAGGCCCACACGGTCAATCTGGAGGAAGATATACTATATTTACTGTAACATACATGTAAAATAATTCTTTGTGCAGATTCTGTACTTAAGTCTTCTTTTTCCTCTAAATCCTTTGCTGTATTATTGGTTTCTGTTCAGCTAGAATGTGACTGTTGGCTTAAGGCCCCCATCTGTCTGAATGTGCAGTGTCACTGGGGACTTTGCTGTCTCTTCTTGTTGTTCATGCCATTATCTATTCTCTGTTTTCCTCCTGGAAGCACATTTGAAGGTCATATTGTCACAGCGCGATGCCTGTACACTGAATATTGTGTTTGGCTTTCTTATTTCAGATTAATAAACTATTCTCCAAGATATTATGAGATAGAATAGAAGTAACCACAGTAAAGGCCATTTTAATGAATTCACCTTTTTATTTTGGTGTCAACTGATATTTCAGCACTTTTTGTACTGTTTTATTTTTGGGTTAAAATAAAAAAAAACCTATTCGAGTGTAACCTGGATACAACCTGTAAATAAAAATAGCAGAATTGCCAAAAAGAAAATTTTTCCTTTTTCAAGTTCAGTAGAGAAAATGAACGAAGGACATTATGTTTTTAGTATTTAGTAAGTACAGTTTTAAAATGGGTAATATAGACTGGAATGGAGGACAAGGGTGAAGAAAAAAACTGGTCGGGATGATACAATTAAAGGCCCATCTGCTCATCCGTACATGAAGTTTATAAGCAACTGCTCACTATGACAGTAGAAAGCCCTCAGTGGGGTAAGACAGCATGCAAAAGCCACTGTACGGAAAGGCACCATATAAAAATAGCATTAAAATAGTTTTGTCAGGGCATTTTTACTCAATTTTTAGACCGTCCTGAGGTAACGGTGGTTTATACAGACATACACACATTACAGTCTGATTCTTAATTATCTTATCTTATCTCTGAAAATGTAAGGCTTACATTGTTCAGATGTCTGCACAGTGAAAGCTCATCGCACACACATGCATATTAAGCTGGGAAGAGAATAAGGAAAGCCCCAATCCTCATATTTATGTTATTTAAATGCCAACTCGCTTGCCCCTCCTCCTATTCAATGAACATTACCCAGCCCATATGGAACAAGCTATTATTCTTTGTCGCTTTTACACAGCCAATGAGAGGTTCATGCTTAATGTATCATGACGTGCCAACTGGAAGTCTCTGTGTGAGGCCACTGATCGGGTTGCGATGCCACACCTTTTTATATGCATTAGATGTGAGGGCTTTTTCACTCCCTCTCACAGAAATGCTGCAATGCGTCGGACGGCTCCAAGACTGGGTCAGTGTAACGGCGGCAGCCGCTAGCTCACCATCCCCATGGCAACAGCCAGTAGATTGGCTTACAGGAGCTATGCAATGTTGTTTGTATTTCAAATAATTTAATTTCTGCTTTCCTGAGATTAGTGAAGGCTTGAAAATTTTATATTCGCATCTTTCACAAAAAAAATGTAATAATAATAATAATTATTATAATAATAATAATGTCTTGCATTTTATCTTATTCTGTTTTAGTATATATACTAGCTCTTTTAGGCTAGTTCAGGAACAATATTCAGGAACAATAACGCATGATAAAGCCTCCTTTATTTTTTTTAAGCATTTTTGCCATGCTTATTTATAAGTGTATCATTTTTATTCCCCCTGTGTTTTTCTTCTCCTTGTGCAGGACAAATAATTCTGCAATACAAGAGTGATGTCCTTGAGACAGTTGTATTAGTGAATCCGTCTGTGGAAAATATTGCTATAGAGGTAATGGTGGTTTATACCAAAACATTTCCAGCCTGAGCCTTATCTTACACCTCTGCTACATAATATTTTTTTTCCCCCTCAACCAGATCAGAACACTCCTCTGTGACTCAGCTAAACACAAGTTACTGGTCCTAAGCGGTCAGAGCACTGAGCAAGGTGGTGACATCATCCTGAAAGGTGGAGCGTTTGACTGGAAGAATTTCTCTGACATCATTACAAGTCAACGAGTAAGCATTTAGTGTGCTGCCGGAAACTGTTAATTCAGTAAAGATTATTTAACCAAGACACCCAGCACACATGCTGCATATTGAAAAATATAGAGAAAAAAATCAAATTGTAATGGATTAAACTTTTGCTGTTTCACTTTTTTCAGATTAAGAACTTCCTGAGCCAGTCAGGTCCAGGTGAGCGAGCGTGTCTGACTGTGTGTTGTGAAGGAGAGGGGGCCTGGAGCTCCCTAGGGCTCGACCAGAAGCAGAACTTGCTGGACTACAGATTTAACCCGGACCCTGTGCTGCCTGAGATGGAGGGCGTTACAGAGTTTACAGATTATGTCTCTGAGACTGTAGATGTTGCTTCCCCATTTGAGCTCCTGGAGCCACCCAGCTCAGGGGGATTCCTGAAGTTGTCCAAGCCATGCTGCTATATCTTCCCTGGAGGCAGAGGTGACTCAGCCCTGTTCGCAGTCAACGGCTTTAACATTTTGATCGATGGCGGTTCAGAGCAAAAATCTTGCTTTTGGAAACTGGTGAGACACTTGGATAGGATAGATTCTGTTCTGCTTACCCACATTGGAGCTGACAATCTCCCTGGGATAAATGGACTATTGAGGAGAAAAATTGCAGAACAGGAAGAGGACCATTCTCAAGGCTCAAATGCCTATGGAGAATGGATGAAAAACCTGATTTCACCTGAACTTGGTGTGGTTTTCTTCAATGTTCCAGAAAAGCTAAAGATGTCGGAATCAACTCTGAAAGTTAAAAGGAGCATTGAGGAGGCATCTCTTACGCTGCAGCACCTCAGCAAATTGGGCATCAAACCCGAGCCCCTGTATCGAGTTGTCAGCAACACAATTGAGCCTGTCACCCTTTTTCACAAATTGGGTGTTGGCAGATTAGATATGTACATTCTAAATCCAGTCAAGGACAGTAAAGAAATGCAATTTTTCATGCAGAAGTGGGCAGGTAACAGTAAGGCTAAGACTGGCATCACCTTGGCCAATGGCAAAGAGGGAGAAATTTCTGTTCCATACCTTACATCAGTAACAGCCCTTGTTGTCTGGGTTCCAGCCAGCACTACTGAAAAGATAGTGAGGGTATTGTTTCCTGGAAATGCACCACAGAACAAAATTTTTGAGGGACTGGAAAAGCTAAGGCATCTCGAATTCTTGCGTTATCCAGTTGCTACTCAAAAAGACATATCATCTGGAGGGCCCCCTTCAGTGATGAAACAAACAAAACTTAAGCCAAGGACTGATAGCAAGGAAAGCCTCAAGTCTTCACCCAAAATACCTGCCACTACTAAAGCAAGCAAGAAAGAGGCAAATGAGGACATCGAATCAAAAAGCGACTCAGTAAAAGAGACTAAAGTGGAAAAGAAACCAAATAAACTGCAAGAGAGTGTTAAACCTCATAAACCAGTGAAAACCTGTGCAGAGACCACTGATACAGCAAAGCAAGAGAAAAAGAAGTTGTTAAGGGAGAAATCTCCAAAGAAACATGCCAAGACCTCCAAAATGGAGGAAAAGAAGGATAAAGAAAAGAAGCAGATAAAGAAAGAAAAGAAAGAAATAAAAAAGCAAGAATCGGTTAAGAAAGATGACAATAAGGAATCCAAAATGAAGGAAGAAAAGAAGACCGATTCAGGTAAACCAGAATTAAGGAAGATCACCAAACCTGACTTAAAACCCTTCACCCCTGAGGTCAAAAAGACTCTCAACAAAGCAAAGGTTCAAACCAAACCGAAGACAGAAAAAACAAAAGCAATCAAAGAGCGAGAGAACAGACCTGCTGCAAAACAGGTTTCAAAAGAGATACAGGAAAATGACAGATCCCTGGTCTCCTCCCCAGAAGACCTTACCAAAGATTTTGAAGCACTCAGACAAGAGGAACTTTCTGAACTTGCAGAGAGCCAAGTGCTTTCAAACCTCGAATCTTATCCTGACACAAAAGTCACACATATTGTATCTCCAGATGAAGGGATACCCACTACTGACAATGAGACTGAATCCCCTCATGAGGAACAGAACGTGTATGGAGAAAAGACAAATAAATCCCTAATAAAAACAACAGACAAATTTGAGGATGAGGGTGCTGCTACAGAAGATGACTATGAGGACGAATACAACACTGAGACCAAAATGGCTAAAACTTCAGATCTCACAGGGAAGGCAGATGACCAAAAATGCCTGGACATAAAGAAGAACGAAGAGCTTGAAAAGAAACATAAAAAGAGTGACAGTGAGGAGGAAGAGGATGTTATCGAAAAAGCTGAGCTGGAGGAAGCAGAAGATATAGTTCATGAGGAAGAGCTGAAATATAAGACTGAGGAGGCAAAAAAAGAAAATATTAGTAAAGACTGGGACACCAAACAAATTGATACTAAAACTATCAAACCTGCTGGTGCCACTGAGCACATCTCATTCATCCAAGATGAAACGATTCCTGGATACTCCGAGACCGAACAGACCATTTCTGATGAGGAGATCCATGAAGAGCCAGAGGACAGGATCCCTCATCTCCGTTACGACAATGTCTCCGTTCCTGATCAACCTGACTCTTTCTTCAGTGGCATAAAAGACACAAAACTTCCAACCATATCTGTTGCACCTGATTTAACAGCAAAGATGACCAGTGTTGGCCAAGAGCCACCTTTATCTACATATTCCACAAATATCATTGCAGCACCATTGGCTGAGGAAGAACATATATCGTCAGCCACCTCAATTACAGAGTATGATAAATTATCTTCTTTTGCAGCATCAGTTACTGAAGATCAGTCTATTGCATCTGTGACAGCACCTCCAACTGAGGAAATAGGAAAAAGCTCTTTACTCCTGGACAATGCTAACAGTATGCAATCATCCGGTCGTACAGAAGGAAAAGAATACGTACATTCAGCTGGCACAATCTCTCCAACATCATCTTTAGAAGAAGACAAATGCTTCAAGTCACCTCCATCAGAAGAATGCCAACCCACTGCTCCAGAGATGGACACTACTGGAAAACCCACCACTCAAGCACATGAAGATGATGATGAAGATGAAGAAGAGGAAGACGACCAGACACCCAACGTTGACATGCCTCTTGGAAAACTCCATGAGAGTTACGCATCTGCCGCAGTTCAGGAACAGCTTGATAAATGCCCCTCATCTACGGTACCTCTTTCTTCACCTGGAGCACCTTCAGTCTCACAAGAAAAGGCAGAAAAAGTCCTTTCTCCAGATGTGCCCAAAACAGACGGTGCTGGGAAAACACTATCTTTTGCACCCTGTGTCTCCAGCACCCCAGAGCTGAGTGGTGCTTCAGAACCATCAGAGAGATGTGCAAGTCCAGATGATAGCACCATGAGAATGGCCTCACCTACACAGTCAGGCCCTACTAGCATTGGTTATTCACCTACTGAGGAAAAGGCACCAAAGTCTTTATTAATGGAGAAAGAGGACAGAATGGACAAGGATACATATGATGTTCAAATGTTAACCAAACATGAAACGGTTGTAGACAGTGATGCAAACAAAAAGGCCGTTAAAGTAATGGAGGCTGAAGGTGACACATTCAAAGGTGGTTTGTCTAGCACAAGGGCAACATTTGATGATTCAGGTGAAGAAGAAGATGACGTTGGTGAAGAGGAAGTAGTTGAAGAAGAAGAACATCTCGGGAAGGGAGATTTTAAGACCGGCGTTAAAACAAAATACAAAGAAGAGAGAGAGAGCACATTCCTTGATGAAGATGACACTTGTGAGCCACAAGCTTTAAAAGAAGAAAAGCTAATTAAAAATGAGAAAGAGGAAGTGGATAAGAAAGATAAACTTCAAGACATGACCTACTTGGAGAAAGAACACAAGTCCCAGATGCCGAGCTCTGAAGAGGAGGAAGAGAGTGAAGACGAAGAATGCACTTACTCAAGCATAAAAGGGCCTCAGGACAAGTTTGATTCCGTGTCCGCAGCCTACAGCGAAAAAGACGTGTCGTTGTCAGAGAGAGATGACGCCACTGTGACCTCCAAAAATGGTGATAAAAGTGTACACTTCAACTTGTACTCCTTCCCTCAGTCTGAGAAGGGTCTTAAAGATGATCATGTGAGAGAAACAAGGCAGGATACACCTTATGTAGGGAAGAGTTTTACATATTCTGATGTATACGACAGTAAATCTAGTTCGGTGGAATCATACTCTCCTAATTTACCAAAAGACTGCACTAGTAAGTCTGAACGTAAGGAAACCCTGAAGGAAACAGAGAAAAAAGATTCCATATATACCTTAATGGAAGCTACAAAGATGTCAGAATTCGAGGAAACTCACCTAAAGGATGCGTCATCATTATCATCGAACAGTGAAACCAAAACATGTGTGGACTCGAACTTTGGACACATTTTAGATGAAAAATCTACAGACTTATTAACTGATGCTAAACCAGAGGCCAAGAAAGCATCACAGTCATTCTCACCAGAAAGAGACCTATTTTCTGTTCAATTTGATAAATCTACTGTTAGTGGAAAGACAGAAGTAGCTGATACCCCATCAAGTGGTTATCAAGATGACCTTACCACTTCTGGCTATTTGGCTGCAAAAAGCAGCACTTCTTTGGCAGCTCAGTCTTTCAGTGAGGTGACAAGAGCAAGTGCACTAGACATGAAGATGCTAGCCCATGGAGAGGATGACGATGATGATGACGAAGAAGAAGATACTGACGAAGATGATGATGATGATGATGATGATATGTACAGGAGACATGTCAGTGACAGTGATATGGAAAAAGATGCAAAATACAAACCAGGGAAAGAATTAAGCCCGTTATGTGGTGTCACCAGCATAGTGCCACCTGAATTCAAGGAGGAAAAGAAGGACACCTCACAGGACTATGGTTTTGGCTCTGTCAGCTGTGACACCCCCCCAGCTCCTACTCCTTTTGAACCGACAAAGAGTCAAAAAAATGTTGAGGAACCTTTTGAAATGGGTAAAAAGGAAGCATCATCACCACTCTCTGGCAGCCACATGACAGAATATTCTGGATATGAATATTCTTATGGTGAGGTGAAAAAGTCTGTTCCATCCAGTCATTTAGACAACAAAGATGAGAGCTATGGTCAGTCTTTCTTAGCCCTGTCCACAAAGCCAAGTGAAGACAAATATTTCCATGATGACAAAGACCTTGAGTTTGAAAAGCAAAAAACACCAGATATTTTAGCAAAAAAACCTGGAGACTCTGTCTCACCAGGCTTCAGTTATACAACTACATCAGCCACAGCATACTCCTCCTCTTCCTCATACAGTCACTCCTCCTCTGCCTCCGCCTCTCTCTCCACTAGTCGCCAGTTTGGAGATGAGCTAGAAACTCCTGCCAGTGTTGGATATGAGTATTCACCATTTAAAGATGAGCACTCACCTGTAATAGATTCACCATTCTCCACTTCTGGTGGGCTGGTTAAAGATGAGTATTTGGAGGTATCAGAGAAGATGACTCCTGCCACCACCACAGCTGAGTCCACATCCAGCTTAGCAAGGTTTTCACCGCTATCACCTTTTGAGGAGGTTAAGCCCTTACCTTCTTTCCCCCTTACCTCTGCAGTAGATAAAAGAGAAGAACTTGCCAGCTCTGCAAGTAGTGCTTTGGACAAGGGCCCTCAGGGTGCATGCTTTTACAAGCCAGAATGGGAAGCAGATACAGGTTTGCAGGCTGAATATGGTGCTACTGGACCTTACAGTCTCCTTTCTGAGTCTGCTGTAAAAGACACTTTGAAAAAAGATCTGTTTGGTGTTTCCTCAACACCTCATGCTGATTTACCCAAGAAACAATATTATGAAGACACTGAGAGCAGCGAAGAGGAGGAAGATTACATTTGTGAGTCTGAACAGGACAAACTGCACTACCAAAGAGCTCCATTTACAGCTGAAGCAGACAATAAAGATGATCCTTTTTCTGTGACTGAAAAACGGTCTTCTGCCAGTAAGGCAGGCGCATTTCCAGATGTGCTTTCATACACTTCTTCAGTACCACAGACTACAAAACCAGATACTGCAAATGGTCCTGCAGAAGTCACCATGGCAGCACCAGAAGCCTTTGCTGACACCAGCAAGGTTACAAAATCAAAAACTGAACTGAAAAGTGAGAAGTTTGAAGCCTGCAAGATAAGGAATCCGTTTGAATGGGAGCTGCAGCAGCAAAGAGGTGTCTACCCAGGAGAATCACCACCTCATTATCGTCATGAGGATGAGTACGAGGAAGAAGAGGAAAAGGAGCCCGAGCATCCACCTCGTCCTCTTTCCCTTTCATCTGCAGATCAGTCTTTACCATCATCGTACTATAAAGAAGATCCAGGCAGGCATGATGACTTAGATCATCCTTCTGATACATATATAGGTGCCAGCTCTTTCTCCTCGTCCCCAGGTTACTCTTCCTCTGAGTACAAACAGAGGAAGGGAGACACCTCTCCATCATTTATCAACCCAAGCATTTGCCAACTGTCCAGTGATGAGGAAGATGAGGAACAGAGAAGCCAGAATGCAGATCAGCAGCAGCCATCAGGCAAGAAACAATCCTACAACCAACCACAGCATGGTTCCTACAGAGAGGACAGTGAATCACAGCGCCTCTCTGGAGCCATGGCTGCAGGGACTGGCCTAGCTGGAGAGGACACACCTCCAACTTCTGTCAGCGAATCTCTGCCCTCACAGACAGATTCTGATGTTCCACCAGGAACAGAGGAGTGTCCCTCCATTACAGCAGAAGCAAATGCAGAATCTGATGAGGATGCAGATTATCTCCCTGTGGACAAGTCATCTGGAGCCTATGGTGGAAAGCACTTCTCATCCCGGCCAGAGAAGAGTCATGATCCACTGCCCTCACCAATGATGGATCCAGCCCCTTATCCACCTCGTCCTGATGTCTGCATGGTAGACCCAGATGCTCTCTCCAGTCTTACTGACAAACCTTTAAAGAAAGACTCAAAAACAAAGAGCCTTCGCAAAACAAGTAAGTCAAGATCACCGGCTAGGAAAGCTGATGCCATTCGTAAGAGGTCTCCATCAAAGGATTCCTCTCCTCGTACCACTTCTCTGAAGAAGAAGGACTTAGATGATGATCTGTCCAAGTCAAGTCACAACACGGGCAAGGGCCTTGTCAATGGAATTAAAACTATTTCAGGTATGCATTTGGACGTATTCAACATTTACCTGCCGTTAAATATACAGCAAAATTTTAACGAGGGAAAGAAAGTAGAACAGAAAGCTTTGTCCAAAATTTACATTTCAGTTAAGGCTTCCCTTATATGATTTTTCACTGCTCACGCCCTTATTTTCAACAGGATCAAACACTGCAAAATCCAGTTCTGCTGCACCTTCTGGTTCTCCAATCTTTGTGGACTTGGCCTACATTCCCAACCACTGCAGTGCTAAAAATGTCGACCAGGAGTTCTTCAAACGTGTGCGCTCTACCTATTATGTAGTGAGTGGGAATGACTCCAGCAGTGGAGAGCCTAGCCGTGGTGTCCTGGATGCCCTGCTGGAGGGAAAAGCACACTGGGGATCTAATCTACAGGTAGGACTTCTCATACATCTTCACAAGTCTCAATTTGTGAAGGCCGGCAACAAAATAGCACCTAACGCTAACATAGTAAGGACAGTGAGACAAAAGTATGACAAAACCCGTCTTTTAAATGGCCACATGGCCGTTGAATATATTGATGTAATATGTGCATTATTAATCTCATTTGAGAAAACATGCACGATAAATAATGCTAAAGCCTTGGTCACAACCGGCCGTACGTGCTCCTACGGCCGGTCTACTTGCAAAAAACGCAAGAAACGCATGGAGGGCGCGCGTGTGAGGTGCTGATTTTCGAGCCGTAGACTGGCCGCAGACCGGCCGCAGAGGTTCTTTGTCATGTCAAACAAACTCTACGGGCGCTTACGTTTTTTTCAGGTTGCAAGACCAACTTACGGCCAACGTGCGTCTTTCTCCATGAACAAAAAAAAACGCAGCGATTTGGGAAACGCCAAAAATCGCACAGCCAAAAAATTGTACATCCGGTTGTGACCTAGGCTTAATTCAACTTGGTTCTTGGAAGATAATAAAGCACTAGCTGATGATGCTTAAATGTGGACCTCTGCACTGCTTCAGGTGACGTTGATCCCGACCCATGACACAGAAGTAATGAGGGAGTGGTACCAACAGACCCACGAGAAGCAACAGGAGCTGAATATCATGGTGTTGGCCAGCAGCAGCACCGTTGTGATGCAGGATGAGTCATTCCCTGCTTGTAAGATTGAGTTCTAAGTCTGGCATGGCTCCCAGGTTCACACTTTTACACTGAAATGATCCTTTATCGCCTTATTTGTCATATCTTAAGTGTAACTCCATTTGATAACATTGTGCATAATCACTCAGTCGTCCTTGTTTCTCCTAAATCGGTTATGGCTCTTACAACATTCCCTAACCTGAATGAGCATGGTATTACCCAGACCTAGGAGGATGTGCCTTTAACTTTTGGATTTTCAGTTTACTTTTGCCCTTTAATGAAGAAAGAAATACAAATATTTTCTGTTAGTTGTTACCTTTTATTTATTTATTTATTTATTTTTTATTGTTTTTACAATTTCCATCTTGAAATTGTGTTGTTGAATGATGCAGTTACAGTAAGGTTAAAACCATCCCTCGATCAATTTTATTTATCAAGGCACGCACGTTATTCCGAGCTCATTTGGAGTTTCTCTCATTGTACCGTTACTGTTATTTTCACATCATTTATGCATGGATCCTTCTTCTGCAGCAACTTCTGACCTACATACAGTATATGCTCTCTGTTCTCTCGCTCATACACACATACTACACAGGAAATCATGCATTTATCAAGTAATCTATTCTTCAGAAGCTAATTACAGTACATACATACAGTTTGCTAAATATTTACTAGTATCCAGATGATGTTTTTCTGTTACCATGGTCAGAAGTACAAAACAAGTGTGTGTTTTTTAAGTAACAGCACCACAATGCACCTGCATATTATTGTAAAGACCATTAAAATGTAAACATGTTTAAAGGAGATACACAAAACCTTTATTTTTAAATACATTTCTGGGTGGATAGTATTTCCATCCTTGACTCTTGTATGTTGCATAAATGGGAATAATTTTTTTGAGAGTTAAACTTGACCGCAAAGTTGGCATTCAAGCTGCCCCACTGAGCCAGCCAGCCCTGAGTGTGTGACATCACAGTGGTAACCGGTTTTAAGGCCGAGGCCTTTGACGGCTACGGACCAAAGCCAGACTCGGCAGGCGAGAGTGGTTGCAATGGCCTCTTCGTTTGGATTTATTACAGATTCTTCAGATTTCTCAGATAGTAATACATCTGACTGCGATAGTCCTGAAACTGGAGTGTGTGTACATGGCACTGCTATACACGTAGAACCGTATCAGTTCAAACCATCAGAAGGGGGCGCATGGTCCACTCATTCTCCATTTTCTCCATACTGAGTACTCCGCCATTACTGCTCGGCTCACACTCCGGGAGAACTGGT
>JAOPUC010000020.1:17418721-17431192 GCA_027564185.1 Cephalocassis borneensis | reverse complement strand
CATTGAAAAGGACAGTGCTTTTCTTTCAAAAATAAGGACATTTCAAAGTGACCCCAAACTTTTGAACGGTAGTGTACATTTGAAGAATAACTACCAAAGCTTTCGTGCTTTCCTGTATCGGAGTCGATTCACCCAAAAGAACCGACTTGAAGAGTCGACTCGTTCCCAAACGACACCTCAGTGCACAGTCTCATCCAAACTCGAGGCGCATCACTCCCTCTGTAGAGCTGGCGGAGGGATACACTTTTTTAACGTCATCGGTGTGCTGAGGCTCTCGCCAAGGCAAAAATGTCTGCCTAAGGGAAACTCGGAACTTACCCAGAGTGGATATTTTACAAAAATATATAGACATATATCTCTCTATATACATATAGAACTACATAGATATCGACTTCTCTGTCTTTAGACGCGAATTAAAGAAAGCTACAATCCCATTGCCACACCGAGCGCCCTTAGTCGGATTTTAAACACGAAAAAAAAGGTAAAATTATTGTAGCGAGTTTGTTTGCAAAGGTTTGGGACTGGCTCAAAGAAGTTGGGATACAGAAAAAGACTGGAGCTCATATGGACTGAATGGTCGGCATTTGCTTTTACTAATGTCAAATTTCTAGTCTTAATTACTGTTCTGTGAGTTGAATCTGAATATTAGGACTTTGTTTGTTTGTTTGTTTGTTTTTTGCATCCTTTATGTTTATTTACATCCCATACAGGCTGTCGGATACTCTGGGTTCCATCTCGACCAAACTAGTCAGTGCCTTCCTGGAACACAAAGTCGCAATATTCCTGTGCTCTGGCTTTCCTTTTATTGCTAACTTGTATCATTTGGAGATGCTTTTAAGTATGTGTTCCCCCCGCTGGCGTTGTTCTTGCTCTTGTGTCTCACTTTATCTCGGGATCATTGCATGCTTTTTCTGCTTTTAATCCGTCTAATGATGCTGTTGGATCTGTGACAGTCAGCTAAGCAGCCTTCCTTTCGAGCTTCTCTCGCCTTTTTCTGGCTTTAAGTCCAGACTGTTTTGCAAATTTCCTCCATAATAGATTTGCATAATTTGTGCCTGAGGGGTTACATAAAGATAGCATGCTTTATTAGTAAAATTGACACGTTTAAACGTTCAAAATTGTGAACCGGAGAGCAGTAATTCAACGTTATCGCCTCCGCCGCCATACTATTAGGACTCGAGGCTGGAAATACTTCGTGAGCTTGAGAGAGAGTGAGTGAGTGTGTGTGTGTGAGAGAGAGAGAGAGAGAGAGAGAGTCAGTGTGGCTAATGTTTTTGCTAGCAGGCTACATTAAAGGAAAAACAAATGAGCAGGAACAAAACAAACCTTTAGGGGAATATTTCAAAAGCTGTCAAGAAGTTTGAGTTTAAAGAGCCTCCTCTGTGTGTGTGTGTGTGTGTGTGTGGGTAATTGTTCAGATGCCCCAAGTGTCGATGTTGGCCAGCAGTGTAACTGGAGTAATGTTTGTTTTTTGTTTTTGTTTTTCTGTTTATTAGAGTTGTAGGAGTGTAAAGATGAATCCTCAGCAGCGGATCACCGCTATCGGGACAGATAAGGAGCTGAGTGACCTGCTGGATTTCAGTGCGGTAAGCCACTCCAGGTTGATTTATCAAGGCTTGATCTAGATCTTCATTCATTTAAAAGGAGTGCTGTGTCGTTTCTAAGGACACGATTCAAGCTTTTCACATCTTGTTGGATTCAAGTCAGTAGGGGAAGTGTTCCATGTTCGAGTGTTCACACTGACCTTAATGATGATTCATAAATCTCCTTCATTTCTACCGATCTCTCTCTAAATATGAAAGTTTTGATGTATTTTTTTTTAATGTCTGTTTTTGATCTGAAAACATGCCTACGGTACTGTACGAAAGTCTTAGGCACTCTCTCTCTCAAAAAAAAAAAATATATTTTTTTTTTTTTCCCCCGCACACGCTTTATTATCGAATTTTATCTTATGACTTCTCTTTGACTTTTGTATAAAAACATATATATTTCAAATTTCCAAACACTCGTTTTCCGGCGCATAATTAAATGTTAGAGAAATATGTTTGTGAGTAACGAAGACAGTGTGTTACTGTGCTATACTGTAAGAGACACTTTTTTTTGACAAAAACTAAAACATTATGAAGGCTGCTGGGTTTTGGTGCAAAAATAAGAGGCAAGTGTGACAAAGCGTCTAGAAGAACTGTGTCCGGTTCTTTAAGATGCTCAGTAAAACCTACAGCTCATGTCTTGATGAAATTGCACCAGTAGTACCTGAGACTATGTTTGTAATCAAAGGGTCGTCACACCAGTTATTTGTTTCATTTAGTACTGTTTACTGCTCTTTATAGTTTCTTTTTTTAAATGTAGAAACATGTAATTTCATTATTTTTGAAGGCATCTTTGCTCTACGGCATTTCTTTAGATCTTGCGAAGACTTTTGAACAGTACTATATATAAATTAGTTTGTAGTATAAAGCTAAACACTCCATGCACCTCAGTGAGAAGCACAGATACAGTTTCATACCCTGTGTACCAACCTCTATAATTTAATACACATCACGTTTCTTAAGATTTAAGATCGGGTTCTGTATCCGCTGTGCTTGTACATAGCATTTAAAGTTTTCTGTTATTATGTAAGACTAAGATTTTTGAAAATCCTTGTTTTTTTAACACAGTGCAAATTTAATAACGAAATCAAATTTCACATTTGTCTGTCTTTCTGTAGATGTTTTCACCGCCGGTGAGCAGTGGTAAAAACAGACCAACGACTCTAGGGAGCAGTCAGTTCAGTGCATCAGGTACATCCTTTGTGAATTTTTTTTAATGAGTGTGTGTCTGGCTTTTCGCATTCACGTGCTGGTGCGGTGAGGTGCCTTTCACTGTGCTTTGATTGCTGTCGGTAATCCTGATTGATTCCAGATGCCACTGAAGGTGTTTCAGATTTTAGTGGTTTGAGGTTAATGAGGAGCCAGTGCAGGTTCATGGTGTGTGTGTGTGTGTGTGTGAGGCATCACAGTCTGGAGAACGCATTTCAAGCTCCACCTGGAACTAACATTGAACCTGGGTTATAAATATGTTCTGATATAAAGTGCTTTATTTAGTGTCAGAATTGTGGATTATAAAATGTTTTATTTGTATCATGAGTTTTATTTATGCTTTTAATAGCATAATGAAACATTAGCTTTTAATTCTGCCTTATCAGTCAAGTCATACAAGATGTAAAGTGACAGCAGTTTTGAATACTTTATTTATTTATTTATTTATTTATTTATTTATTGGCTATGTTAGCCAAACTGTACTGGTTATGATTTTTTTTTTCCCTCAAGCAGATTCTCAGTGTTCGTGTAATTTTATTTAAATGACGAAATACTGTTGTTGCTGTCAAAACATCTGTGGAAATGTATTTCTTGAGTTATTTCATTGAAAGAATCGTCCACTTCCTTTCCTACGATGCCCCGATCTGTATTAGAATTTGTAATGGAGCCTGAAATTCATTCAATGATTTAATTACTGTATAATGAAAGACACAGGATTTAAATTATATTTATATGAAATATAAAAACACACGATAAAAAGAAATATATGTGTGAAATTATACACGTGTATAATTTATATATAAAATATACACACTTTTTTTTTTTTTCACACCCACACACATTTTATATATGTGTCTGTGTGTGTGTAACACTGTATAGTGTTTGTACACACAATATTTGTATGTGTGTGCACGTATTTCTCATAATATTTAACTGGTCCCGTAAAAAAAAAAGCAAAATAATATTCAGCCATCAAAATAAGCAGATTTACTCATATCTCAAGACAAATTGGTTATTTCTGGTGATTGTTGTATTTTTGTTTTACCCATGTTCTAAAACTTGTGTAATTTCTCTTCACATTGGTTGATTTTAATGTTTGTAGTTATGTCTCATGTAAAACTAATAAGCAGGCACCAACATTAAACCAATTCAAACATTCTAGATTTCAGTCTCAGTCAGAAGTGTCCAGACACCTACTGATTAAATGACTTTTCATTTATTTCGAAAATAACAGTGAAGACGTTTAGGTCGGAAATGACACATTCAGAAATTATATCGTGACCAAGAAAGTGCTCCACAAATGAAAACGCATGAAATCTCTGACGGTTTTGCGCCGTCTCTGTGTGTCTCAGCAGCTCCTGAGAAGCCACATGGGACACTTTTCGAGCAGTCTGAAATTTCCCACATGCCCAGCAAACGGCTGTTTTAACTCCATCTTAAAAAAAAAACTACTTGTTGGAAGGCATTTTAAAAAATCTTTTTTTAAGCAAAATCATTTTACTTGCTATTTATATTTGTGGTCAAATTTTAAAGATCAAAACGTCTTTAAGGTCCCACAGGTGTGTCCAGGCTTTTCACTGGGACTGTGGATGTTGCTCTGTGTAAATTACAGCACCTGCCAGGGGGCCACAAAATGTCGATAGTCTGGAAAATATGGTACCCTGCACGTTATTCCCTATTTCTCCCAATAAATCTCCGCAGACGTCAATGGCGCTCCTGCGTTTGATGAATTTCGTGTCTTGGGTCACTGGCTGAATGTTCCCTGCTGTAGGGTTATTTAGTCTGTTCCCACAGTCACAATAAGGACTACAATATGTGCTTTAAGTCAAGTCCTGTTTGTAATAAAATACGACATCATATTATCCTTTTATGTAATAAGCATCTATGTTTTTAGTTTAGCATGATGCGGCACAGAACTCTTGCCATTCTTTGACCATATTGTGTTTAACAGCAATGTAGACGTGAACTTTAGTGAACACGCGATGTGCAGGATGTTCTGTAAACCCACTGATGGTGTGTCCTGTTTAGACAAAAAGTCAGTGGCTTTTTTTTTTTGCCTGCTGGCATCAATGTTTTTGAAAGGTTGTTCTTTATAATGGTGATTGTCGGCTGTTTTATTTGTTGCTTCGATCATAATATAATTAAAACGACTCAATTTCTGTTGTTCACCGCTGTCGCAATATTCTCTCGTAAAGCAAAATATGATGCTGTTCTCCATTTGTACACTCAACAATTTAATCCTGTGCTCCATACCGTGTTTCTGACCTGAATGGCCACGAGGAGTATGTACCATCTGATTTCTAAACTAGGACACTTTGAGCAAAACAATTTCGTTGTCGTTGTCTCCAGACTCAAACTTGGATGATTGAGAGACCGTTTTATGGATTGATAGCTTGGGATTACCCTGTTCGTGAAAACGTATGCGGCGTGTTGAGAGTTTGTTCATGAAAAGCTTTTCCTGTTCAGCTGAAAGGACATTTTTGGTACGTTTACAGTTTGCTTTCAGCTCCATAAGCACAAGGCGGTGAGAGTCGTGTGATCTGAATGCCCTCGGGCTCATCTGCAGTTCAGTGTGGCATGTCTAACCTACATAACGGCAGAGTTCGCGTTTGTCTGCTTGATCACGGTGAGTCCACACAGCTTGGTTGTCGTGTATCACGCTGCAGTACAAAGATAAACGTCCAGGACCGAAGTGGAACGGGTGACTTTCTTGGGCTGTGTAATAAATTTTTCTGAAAGTACTCTGGCGATCGATCGTGTAGTTTTATAACGCGCGCAACCCGACTCTTCAAGCTGAATGGACGTTAATTTTGTGAAATAATTTACATGTGTAAATGATGCTATTGTTGATCCACTCTTGAGCAAAACAAAATAGTCCTACATGTTGTTTATCAAAAAATGTATATCAATATAATATAGTGATTTTTTTTTTTTTTGGTTGTATATTCCCCTCCTTAATCAATAGTGTAATTAAGTGTAATAATTATGTCTTTTACTCTGCGAGACATTGTAACCTTTGATTGATTGTAATGAATGGAAAAGTAGATGGATAGATGGTAGTGACGTAATTATTTTGCGATTGCTCCAGGAAGCAGTCAGTCATGCAGGTCAGCGCTGTTCTATTATTTTGTCCCACACTCCAAGTCTCGTAGCAGCCATTTCTTGACGTTTCCTGAAAAAGTGCTGAAATCGAGAAAGAGCGTCAGCCTGAATAGGGAGCCTGTCTCTGCGGTCTTTGGATTAGAAAACACTGTCATCATCTGATTAATAATTAATGAGGGATCGGAAAGAATCAGAAATGATTAGTATTCGCTATTTTATTCAGCCCGAGTATCCTCCTTTGTTGCAAGCATTTCAGAATCCCTAAAAGTCAATAGCTTGACGTTTTCAGATAATTTCTCACACAAAAATTTTAAACTGCTTTGCTGTGCAGAGATATAAAAGGTGACAAAACTGTACTTGAGCAAAGCTTATCATCAAAGGCTTGTTAGAGGATTCACGCTTTTTTTTCCCCCCCTCTCCCTCCTGTTTTAAACAACGCCTAAGTCTCTCATTTAATCACACATTTATTTTGGAATGGATTATTGCAGAACGGAGTGGTTTATTATTTCAAAGATTTCCAGCATCTAAGACGGTGCCTTTCTGCAGTTTCTGTTATTAAAACCGCCCTGATAGTTTTTTTTTTTTTTTTTGCGCTCCGGAAGCCATTGTCTCTCGAGACACCCTCAGTTAGTTTCTACATTTCTCTGCTTTCACATCTCAAAAATTTTCTTCTATTAAAGTTTGTGCAATAGTGTACTTTGGAAACTTGGTGTGGGATGTTGTAGTTATTTTCGATAACATTTCTACAGAAGTTCAGAAGTTATTTTAGCATTGTTGGGAAAAGACCCATCACCATACCGAGTTAAGGCTTGGTTGTCCTGAAGAAAGGGTTTGTGAAGGACCCGTGACCTCTGTGAGACGTCGGTTTACCTGCCGCCCACTCTGCGATACACTGCACCGTACCACGTGTGATTATTTTAATGTTTTGAGTTGTGATTTCCTTTGACTTGCCATTTCAGCCAGGCTCGAGTGAGAGTTTTTAGACAGTCATTTCTGCATCACAGGTCGCCAACTGACTCGCTTATGAGGATCTTTCTGTTGCCATAGTGATCAATGTGCTTTGATGTCAGGTTATTTGGCCCGGCTCGCGCATCATCTTCCCCGTTTCTTCAAAAGACGACAAAAAGCTGGACACGTCCATGATGACGGGTTTAAAACGTGTTACGTTGTTAATGCTGACTAGTTTGGATGTTCTCGTTTCCTAATCACATACTGTTTGAAATTATTCTTTGCCAGCGGCGCATGAACAAGTGCATTTCTTTGGGGGGCTTCAGCTGCGCTTCCAGAGAAGCTGTCAACTTTCTCATCTGTTCCCTCGACACTGCTGAAGCAATCACAGAAATCTGGAGCACGGAGAGAGAGGGGAGGCTGTTCAGGTGTGCTGCCTTGGAGAAAAGCTCGATTCGGAGCATACACTTTAAAGAGTATTGTAGTCCAGAGAAGGTGAAAGGAGTCTTTTGAGCCTCCAAAGTAGCCTGTGTTAAGGAAAGGGAGTCCGATAAGACGGGTTTGATTATCGTGATTGATCGTGTTTTTTTTTTTAATGGTAGTTAAAACGGGAATGTTGATTAATATTGTTAAGTCTTATGTATTCTCCATCAGGGTCTAAATTGCTGTGTATGTCTGAGTAATAATATCTAACAGTGTTTAAGTTCAACATTGCTACGCTTGATGAGACATCAGAGCAGTTTCCTTTGGGGGAGGGGAAGCTGAAACCAAGGCAGATGAAGATAGGAGTTTCCTCCTCTCTTCTCTTCTCCTCTCCGCTCTGCTCTGCTCTGCTGAAGCTTTGGATCCGTGTTTTGTATCCACGAACTCGTTGCCTCAGGACATACGATAATCGGAGCTGGAGCTACACTGATGATCTGAGCCTCGGCAGCACATTTTTAATGACACCCTTTCACTTTCTAGCAGATGTGAGCTGCTTTACATTACCTAATATAATGGACTATTTATGGGCCATACTGAATTAAGACTTTAGTTTCGAAAAGTGTTCGAGTCAGCGAGACGTGTGTTTGTGAAAAGCAGCGATGGCGTTTAGTTCGAGTGTAACTGTAACTTTTGGAAACAAGTTTGAAAATCCATTTGACTTCCTAATCCCAGTGTGAGGCACAGAGACGTACAGAGGCCAGATCATTTCACTTTACAAGAGATGGACCATTCACTGCATTCCAATTTCATTACACATCTGACCCATAAGTCCCTCTGTATGTGGAAACAAGATTAAGCTCCTGTGAGCTTAAATCATAGTTCAGAATTGAATTTGAGAGTACTAGCTTGGGAATGGGCTCTGAAATGTTTTTCAGACGCATCCGTAACATCTTGCCAGCTAGTAGGATTTTTTCAGAACGGAGATTATTCCCATTTCTGATGCTAATGTGAGTCAGATCAGTAAAGATTTCTGTTTGTCTTCTTTAAATGACACATAACCCTCCTGCATGAGGTCTCGGGGTCAGCACAAGGCGTGTACGTTTCATAGTCAGATTCTCCCCTGGGAAATGATGATATTCTGATGTAGGACTGCTGTAACCTTACACAGGCAGGCATACGCAACGCACATCTCGCTATTAAAGAAGATGTAGAAAAAGACAGCACCGTTGGCTTGCTCAGGTGCGAGTGCTGCATTTCAGCTCATCCTTAACCGAGACGGCGAAGGCTGCCTGCCTCTAATGACTGTAAAACATGCAGTCAGTCACATTCAGGCAGGGCTGTGAATCAGGATTCGATTAGGAGTAAGAGGAGAGATTGGCACAGGGTAAAGGAATAAGGTTCCTTTTCGATCTGTCAGTGTGGGAGTGATTGGTTTCAAGCAGAAAGACTCAACGGGGAGAACCAAAGGGGACACGGGGCAGATTAGCCTAGTCAGCTTTGTCCTTCACATCATTACTGAAGTTTCTTTGTGTTTTTGTATTGAATCATTTTGAAAGTGTTTGGTTTTTGAATATTCAGATTTGATTTGCTGACACTTTTTTTTCTTCCCCGTTGATGCTATACATTTTAATGAGGTCGAGGTGGACAAATCAATAGCCTGGCCTCCTGGGACAAGCAGATTTTATGTTTTTTAATTTTTAGCTGCAAACATGTAGGTTCAACAACCAGCAAAAGGGGGAAAAAATTATTCTTTTTATCAAGTAAAAAAAAAAATCAAGTTTTAATTAGCATTTCATGGTGGTGCAGTGCACCTTGATGCTCTAACACTTGATGCTGAGGTGCGAAAACATTTCACCAGTTAGCAGGATTAGTTCGTGTGCCCTGATGATGAACGATCTTTTCAGAAACAGGAGCACACAGGTACGTAGAAACACTGAAGAAGCTTCAAGTTATCAAGAGCAAACTTGTCCTCTAAGTAAGAGCCGCCTTGCAGTTAACAGTATGAAGAGAAAATACAAAGGTTTACTTGGTGTAAAAGAAAATAACGATGCTAAACAGACACATGGAACACCAAAGCTCATCGCTGACTATTTGTCGGGGCTGTCGGCCTGATGAGCTGCGTTAGAAACGTTATTCAGAGACGACGATGATGTAATTAAATCCTTCATTTCCCTTCGTCCGCATTAATGCACTTAACTTGTTCAGTCTCTACCACTTTTTAGCCTGGCCAATTAGGACTGGGCAGCACACTGGAGTATTTACGTGCAAAATGAGCAAATGGATGTATGATTTGGCCTCCCCTGCGTGTAATGCTGAGTGTTGTGTTGTGTAGATCAGAGTGCACTGGTATCATAGGCTGAATGTTGTGGTTAGCAAGTGCATTGGCCTTGTGGCCTTTGTGTAGGAGCCATGTTTGGTGTTTGTAGGAGGTTTTCTGGCACTCTGAGACTACCTCTCATCATCCGAGTTTATTAAGCAGCCCTCTCTGCCAGCTCGCCTGTTTGTGTTTCCTCGCTGGAAAAAGTTTCCCCGCTGTGGAGCGATAAGACCTCGGCCTGGCCGCGCAGGTGCTGAAGAGGCCCGTAGCGAGATGGCATGCCGTGTGGACTCGCACTCGGGCAATAAGCACAGTTTGTCATGGTTAAAGAACATGCTAGAAGTGATGGTGTCTCTCACACACTCCTGTTCAGTCGCGCGCGCACACAAACCCTCAGTAAGCCAGTAAGCACTGCTCCTGGGCCTGCACGACCGCCTGAGTGTGGCGCAGAGCGTGACCCGAAGCCTGATACTTTTATCAGGATTTCCATTTTAGATACAGAAAATGCTGATGAGGAGAAGCCATTGTAGTGCGAGCACTAATCCCCAGCAGTGGCCGACTCAGCCTCTCCTATGTATAGATTTTCCCTGCAGTGCATTTGCACTTAACTTGGTTTGGTATTTGTAGGTTCAGAAAACAATTTTCCCCCCCTGCTCCTCTCTGCACTAGCACAAAATACCAATCAAATTCAAGTTCAAATCTCTTCTCTTGAAAAAGACTTGAGGATTAGTGTGTAGCATTGATTTGTTCCTGGTTTTAATTTATCTTTCGAAGGATTTAAAGTAATAAATTAAAGACGACGGGGCCTGTTTCAAGCCTTTCTGAAGCATTCGACTTTTATGCAGTCTCGTGTGCGTTTGATTGATTGTAGTTCCTGTAGCAAGGCGAGAGAGGTGTGTTGTTTTGTTTTTACTTAAACTACAGGTTATGCATTACTATCTTTATTAATCATAAGTCTTTTATTGTAAATACTATTTTATTTCTTTAAATGGGTGCATTTTTTTTTTCCCGTTCAAGATATTTAATGTGCACAAATGGATAAAATGGTGATAAACCTGACGCAGGTTTCAAGCTTCAGCTTGGCTAGTGATAGACACAGCACATGACTGTAACTGGTAGAATGTGTTTCTCATAGGAATACAAGAAAAATGTTCTTGGCAGTACTTAAGACACTAAGCACTAAGGCCTTGGTGTGTTCTCCAGTGCTCAGGGCCAGAGAGAGTTAATCGATATAAAGCTAGCGTGTGTTATTCAGTGTGTGTCATCTTGGCTCCTCTCTCGGTGTGACAGATGGGATCTCTGAGGGTAGTGGTCATAAGCTCTGATTGGCTATCAGTCAGTTCATTGCATCATTAATATTGGCCTGTCATATTTTTTTTTCCCTCTCTTTAAAAATCCCCCCCAAACTTAATACATTTGGCTGCAAACTGCTTTTCTTTATACAAGTTCCCTCGATGTGAGCGCGATATAAAGAAAGGTTGGCGGTGATGTGTGGTCATGTTCAAGAGGAACAGACAGAGCAGAGCCTCCGATGCCCACTTGGCACTACTGTCTGCCAACCCCATCAGGACATTCAAGTGATCCAGCATGCAGTGCAGTGGGAAGCAGAGGACGATGACGTCCAGGCCGCCCTCCATGTTGGCTCGTATAGTCTTCGTGGAAAGACTCCGAGGGTTTTGTGTACCGTAGTGTTTTATGATCGTCACCACTCGCATTAAACATGCAGCAGTGCACATTTGTGAATGAGAGCGTGGATGTACATTGGCAGGGCTGGATGCGCTGTGCTTATGTGATTATGTAAATGCATAAATACACAGGCGTGCACTTCGATATTTGTATAAAATCCATTGATATGCAGTGCCTTGTGTGGATGTCAGGGGAGGAGACGGAGAGCTCTCGGCGCGAACGCATTTGTTTGTGGTTGCACTCAGGCCGGCTGATGAGTGATGCGATACCAGCGTTGGAGCAGTC
This sequence comes from Cephalocassis borneensis, assembly GCA_027564185.1. Lineage (NCBI taxonomy): Eukaryota > Metazoa > Chordata > Actinopteri > Siluriformes > Ariidae > Cephalocassis > Cephalocassis borneensis. The sequence continues at coordinate 17,419,633 of JAOPUC010000020.1, read as the reverse complement.
ATAAAGACGCAGCTCTGATTAAACCCCACTAATGAGCAGCTCAATAAAAATAAATCCTCCTGATGCAATAAACGCCGTCTTGATTGCAAGCACCCAGGGGTGTGATAGCGTAATCCTTTTGTGTTCGTTGTGCTGGATGCACAGAACGATGTGTGCGCGTCGCCAGCCTAAGAAGACGTGCCTTTTAGTTATTTGCATGATGAAGTAACAGGATGCCTTGATTTATTCGAGTCTCTTGGTGTGTTGTTCTTGTGGTTATAGACAGCAGAATTTCCGTTTGTGATCAGATATGAAATGACTGCACTTCATTTGACACTGTATTCCTGCTTGTGCTGAATTTAATTTTGCATTTGAGTAAGGCAAATCGCTTGTATATGTTCTGCAGAGCCCACAGCCTTTTTATGAGGGAGATAAATTTCTCATCCAATTGCCTCGTGTGCCGCCATTCCTCTGATGGGGCTCAAGGTTGGAGGAAGAGGCACCTTTCCCCCATAAGCGATTGTGAACATATGGCGTGGGCGCAGCACAGGAAGGAAGTGTGGAAATCGCAGGGAATGAGAGTTTGGATTAATGCGTCTGAACTGGGCATGGCCAGACAAATCCAGCAGAACTGCTCTGCCAGGACCCCTTAAAGGCTCCAAACAGAGTGAGGGAAGGGTAGAGAGAGGTAAAGAAACTTTTTTTTTTTTTTTTTTTTAAACCTCAGCCGTTTTTATTTCAAAGACACTGCATTAGTCACTTTAGGGCTTGTTATTGACGGGCAGCGAACGGGTCACGGGGTGTACGCTCAGCAGGAATGCTGGGTAAAATGAGGTGACGGAGTAGCTTTGTGGAGTCTCTCTCTCTCTCTCTCTCTCTCTCTGTGTGTGTGTGTGTGTGTGTGTGTGTGTGTGTGTGTGTGTGTGTGTGTGT
>JAOPUC010000020.1:17406729-17416887 GCA_027564185.1 Cephalocassis borneensis | reverse complement strand
CGGAGGAAACCCACACAGACACGGGGAGAACATGCAAACTCCACACAGAAAGGCCCTCACCGGCCACGGGGCTCGAAACCGGACCTTCTTGCTATGAGGCGACAGCGCTAACCACTACACCACCGTGCCACCCTTGGGTTTAATGTTTTAGAAATTTTTAAGCAGGCTCTGGGACACCCCCTATACACATATACACACACACACACACACACACACACACACACACACACACACACACACACTTGTTGAAATCACAGTTCACTCTTCTCAGAGCCATATATATATTCTTGAGCTCTTATGACCTTATATGACTAGTTTTGTTTAAATGAATGAACAGGTTTCATATCTAAACCTCCAGTAACTCGGAACAGGAAGGTGTATAAATAATGCCAACTCCGAATTGTTCTGTTGGTGGAACATTCAGGAATAAAAAGCTCGATGGTGCCAATAAATAACCAGAATTATTCCTGTCGACATTTAAATAACGATCCTTATATTTTAACGGTTGAATGATATTCAAAATAAAACTCTGTGCTCTGTGGAAATTCTTTTAAAGTTATAGGAGTTCTGCAAAAAGTTTGAGAAACTCTGATTAAGAGCAATACTTACTGAGTCACTGTTTACTGGTTTTGTGTGTGTGGTCCTGGAACATGTGACATCTCGTACAGTAGCTGGCTATGACTACGTATAGAAATCGCACTGATCACCACTAATAATATTCATAATCCCAGTATTTGTTAGGTTGCACATTGAAACCACTCAAATAGATGGTTCATCAAGTTACATGATTATCAGATACCGTGACGATCACTGGTCAGATTGATCGCACGCATTTCTTTTTTTAGAAGATCAGAAACTTTCCTGGAAGCGGGCTGCTCAAAATAATTCTTTTTGCATAGGAAAATTCGCCTGCTCTGCTTTCAGATGTTTTTTTTGTTGTTGTTGTTTGTTTTTTCTTTGAGTCATCCTCTCACACTTTTTTTTTTTTTCATGAATATTTCCCTACATCCATAACTAGCAGTGGGATTATGTTTGATATATGCACGATGTGGAGTGTGTGCGCGCATAGTTGTTTGATATGTGTGTGAGCGGTGTGTGTGTCCCACAGAGGAGCCTTGTTGTGTGTGAGAGTGACAGACAGCGCTGTGTGGCAGTCTGCAGTTTGGAAAGCAGGAGGCTGTCCTAATGAAGACGATGCTATAGTCATGACAAACTCCCCTGCCACCGCCAGCACACTTCATCAAGCCCCTACCAGCATCCTGCACTTCTCTCTCTCTCTCTCTCTCTCTCTCTCTCTCTCTCTCTCTCTCTCTCTCTCTCTCTCTTTTCCCCTTCATGACACAGTTCACTGCTCCAGTGCTCCCCCCTACACAGTTTTAGATTACTGTAATCCCTGCGTGTTTGCGTGCATGCGTGCTTATTTTTGTACGAGATGGCTTTGTCATGACAGCTTCTTCATGCATTTATTTTTAGATTTCATGATTTTCAACTTGGATGGTTTGACGTTCATTTGATCTCAGTTTGTGATGTCGCGGAATCGACCCGATCACACTTATCATGCAAATTATTAGAAAATGATGTTGAGCCACAGAACACACCTGCTAAATTAGCTAGTTGGCTAACTTAGCCAATGTGAGTGGTGAAGAAAATCATGATGATTATGGAAAATTGTGACTGACTGACTGGTAAATCAATAGCTGGGGTTGTGAAAGATGAGCTAGGTTGCAAGCAAATAGCTAGCATTCTAGCTAGCATCATCACTGGACTATAGCATTAACTTCACAAGGACTGCTTCCTGCTTGACTAACTTGCTAGTTATCCCAGATCCAGAAGGACTTTGCACATTCATGCATCGTGTTTATAGATCTCCAGATTTGTAATGAGTGTAAACAAGACGTTGAAATGATTTTTATAAGTTTCGGTTTTCTATTTCATCCAGGTTATTTTTAATAGTTTAAAATCTTTTTTTTTTTTAAATGTACCGAGCAATATTGATAATATTCATGGAGAGCCGAGTTGCTCTAAGTCTCCCAAATCTTGGAAGTATTCTGCAGGCTTTATTCCCTATACTTCCTTCAAATGAGTCAGAACTAAGGAAAGAAATGGTAATCCTCCTTCAGCCAGAGGCCGCATCATTTCTTCTCTTCACTGTGGGATCGTATCGATTGCATCTCCACAGCAGATCCCGCGAGCGATGTCCGTCTACCCTGCCAATGCAACACTGAGTCCATGGCAATTTGGCATGCAGCAGGTCCCAAGAAACGGCTCGAACCTTCAGTGATGTCACGTCTGGCGTGTGCGTTTTCACCGCGGTGGCCGGCAGCGGTCAATCAAAGCCTCGACTGTGTTGCTTTTTTTAAAGTGCCAGAGCACAGAAGCGAGCCACTCACTTCTGTGAGTAATTTCTCCATTGCTGTTTTCTTTTTTTCTGCACTGTACGTCTGTGTGAAGGGACATGGACACCTGTTTGGCGATTAAACCCCAGAAGAGAGCCTGTCTCTGCCAAGAGAAATATTTGCCTTCCAGTCAAGGTTGTGTTCTCATGCAAGAGTATTTTGGTGTGAAATGGCGAGGATATTACACATTTCTTCCTTACAGTAAGTTGGCTGTGATTTGATGAGTTTTACACTGAGTGTTTTCCCTGAAAAGCAAACCTTACACTGATCTACATGTGTTCAGTCCATCATGACCACCCTTTCACTTTTCTGTGCAGTGTTCGTATCTGAACAGCTGGTAGAATTAAATGTGCTTTCAAATATTTCTCTCTTCTCACACGTTGACGTTTATACAGGTTTAATCTTTGACTCCTCTCTCTTACCCACACAGTGGCTCTGTATCACAATTTGAGGTCATGCTTTAAAATGTTTGTGCTGTGCTTTATCCCATCAACCCACCTTTAGGCTAAACGTTTCCAGATCGTATAAATAAAGCTACCCTTAGACCCAGTCATAATTAATTAAAAACATAAATTTGGATGTAAAATTCCACAGTGAAGTACAATTCTGAATAAGAACCTGTCATGCTTCCTAGCCACTGAAATAAGAAAGACAAAGATTTGTTCACAAGGCACCACTGTGCCAAGCTAAATCCATATTTAAATCCTGCTCTCAACAGACACTGCATGTAAATGAACCCTCTTTGGCACTGGGCGAGAGCACAAAATCCGTGGCAGTTAGGTAGAAGCGCTTAGGCATGCATAATTTGCATTTATTTTGGAGCTAATTTTCATAATTAAGCACGAAAAAATTACGCCTTTGAAATAATTATAAAGATGAGCTACACGATACATATCGGATGCTGGCGAGAGGCAGGAACGGCGTGCACGCTGCTCAACAGAATCAGATTTGCAAACGGAAAAGTGGTCAGTAGATGATTTAACTTAAACATTGAGACTTATATGAGGAATTGAATGCCGTTACCTGTTAAACAACATTGACTCCGTTTGTAAAAAGATGTAAGGATTGGCACAGAGCCACGTGTGAGGACTGGGAACAGAATCGGAGCCATCAGCAGGTACAGGCGTGGAACACGTGTCGCTCTCACACTGCTGGCGATGTAGCGACGCGATAGCGTCACGACAAGCTGACGTGCCCTGAGTCGTTCACACGGAGGCCCGTGCTGCAAACCTGTTACACACCACTGTGAACGAGTGCAGCTATAAAACTGATTCATAGCCACAAAGTGTGTGTGGGTCAGGTAAAGCCTGGTGTACTTGACCCACTGTTTAGGTATATGAGCGCTTTTCAATGAGTAGTTTGGAAATCGTCTTTCAGTGCCTGACCTTGGTGACCGGAACCTCGTGACTGGCGCTCTGTGATTTGGCAGATGGATATATCGAGCGGCTGACTCATAATAGAACAAACCATGGAAAGGGGAGGTTTTTCTCTCTCTCTCTCTCTCTCTCTCTCTCTCTCTCTGAATTGAAGTCCACTTTTCAGCCAAAGCTTCTTTAAAAAAAAAAGCGAGAGAGTGAGTGAGAGTTGTTGGTTTGAAATCTATGTAACAGATGTTTGTTTAATATATTTAACAGGAATAAAAGTGCTGTAAAGACATGTGGCCCAAATTCTTTTGTGCTCCTCTGAGAAGGACTTCCCTGTGAGGTCATTTCCTCTGCTGTAAATACAGAACACATGTCCTTTTCTTTTGACACATTCCAAATCTGACTGAGTGAAAGTGAAGCAGTGACCCAGCCCAATTTCTGTTTTCAAACTGAGGTTTGTTTTCAAATCGAGGCTTGTTCATGTCTGTTTTCTTTTTAATTCTTCTATTTTACATCATCATCATCATCATCATGATGTTCCCCTTTCTGAAGACTTGGCTCCTTGGGGTGCGCCCATGTCAACGAGGCGCATAAAGTTCTCTCTATGATGGCGGCTCATAACCCGAACATATACATTATAATCCCCTTCTCTCCTTAATATTGTGCCTTCATCGTGCTAGACGGTGCTGTCGACATGTTAGACATGTTACTGATGTGAAGAATCGGTCAAATGTTTCATTCCTGCAGTGCCGAAGGAGAAAACGCCTGCCTCAGTCAGGGTTGTGAAGGCCACCGTCTTCTTTGCAGGAGTGCCACACAGACAGCTTGGCCTGGAGATTGTCTTTGGCATGAGATCAGTCTTTGCCCACACACTCTCTGATTGTGCGCTATAGGCCTTCGGGGGGGGAAACCCCCCCAGCAGAAAAGCTCTCTATCGCTTTCTCTCCCTTTTGCACACTCCCTCCCTCTCGCTTTCTCGCTCTGTTGTTTGTTCTCCCTATGCAAATTCCTAGCTCATAGTTGCTATTTAGTATGTGGCCTGTCCAGCCATGCAGTACAAGCCAGTAAGGTTTAGCACGTTGTTAACCCTGCATGCATCAGAAATGTGTTCTCTGTCATCTCTGTTTGTTTGTTTATTTATTTATTTTTGTAATCTGTATAAGTACGTGGGTCTTCGCAATTGGTTTACTTCACTTTGATATGTTTTGTATGTTATAACCGAGTGAAATCAAATGACAAATATCATGTTCTGGTGAGATGGATTATCAATAACTCGGGGCAATATTGATGTTTTTCTGCCGCAATTTTGTGGCTCGTACTTGAGACTGTGAAATGGAATGTCGTTACCTGCAAAACAATATTGGCTCAAACAGCACAAAGACACAAAGATTCATATATCTTTACCCAACAGCGTTCATAAAATGCAATTTTGCGAGAACTAGATATTGTATTTGTTCATCACATACCAGATGTTGAATCTATTCAATTGTCAACTTTTTTTTATTGATTTATTTATTTTGTGTGTTTTTTGGGGGGTTTTTTCGGTGGCTGTCTTTGAGAGCTGCAAGGCTGCATAAAATATGAGCTTCATCAGGTTTCAGTGCTCAGCTGTTTTGATGAGGTTGAGTTATACATCACTGCCAAATCAGAGCAGCCCAGTTGCTCGCCTATGAACACCAGCGCGTGCCGGGAAGCAACACGTATCTGGGCGTGATTTATGTAAAGCAAAATAAATGACTGATTTGTAAAGCCAAGATTTTGAATGGAAGTACAATGGATTAGACAGTAGTCTGCATGGTTTTTTTTTCCTTTGCCTGGAGAACGTGCCTGCTTTATGTGGACTCGTTTAGTTTTTTTTTTTTCTCCATCGTGATTGCTCGTTATCTTGAATTGTTTATAAGAAATAGTTGTTTTTTCTATATCACGATACGACACTCAAATTAAAATATTTTTCTTTTCCCTCACTTGTGCCTGTTGTGTGTTCAGTGTGCTGTATTGTATAGTACAGTAGAGCGCTGCAGGATGATGATGTGTATCTGCTCTGTTGACAGGTATAGATGAGAGGACAACCGAGGCGTCTTGGGCCGCAGGTGGCCAGTCCAGCCCTTCCTATGACGAGTCCTCCAGGGTAAGAAGGATCTCTCTTGCACTCTTTCTTTCTCTCTATCTGTCTCTCTTGTTCTGTCTCTTGCTCTTACTTTGTCTTGCACAACACTGTCCTTTCTCTTCTCGTGCCCAGCACCTACAGTAATAACACCAGTGCTCTGTTCACATTTTATGTGCTTCCATAAATATCTAAAAAAAAAAATCTTTCAGGTGCCAAAATTTCATCTTAAATGATTACATATCAAATATTTATCATAATAAATAAATAAACAAATGCATACCATACCTTTTACTACTACTACTGTCCCCATCATGGAATTTCTAAATAAAATAAATATGCAAATCCAGCAGACCACTTTAAATGATAATGATTGATGATATTGGTGGTCCTAGATATGGAATCTCCGAAATAACGAAGAGTTACCTTTCCAAGGGCTTGGAAATATAGCTCTGTGTAATTGGAATGGAATCATGGATGCATTTCAGATCAGTGATAAGCTGATATTTCCATGCATGCAAATAGAGTCCGCCAAGGCTTGTGCCTTATTTCATTTCTCTCACACACACACACACACATGCATGCATCTGTAACAGAGTGTGAAGATCTCTCTGTTTCTCGATTTGTTTGTTTGTCTTGTACACATTGGTTTGTTCTGGGTGCCCTTTATGAATTTCATTTAATGTCACTCTCCTGTCACTTCCCATCAGAGATCAGTCAAATGTCAGAGATTCTCATGCCAAGTTACCTTGTTTATTTTTCAGTGCCCTTCCCCAGCGCACATCTACAGGCTATAGCTCCGGCGCCGGCCTGATTTGAATTATAAGTTGGAGATGCTTGAGATATCTTTGCTCTAGGTGCATATAAATCAGCGATCCTGACATTGCAAGGGGCGGGCATCAGTGAGCAGACAGCTGTTCCAGTCCTTCATACAACTCTCACTCTCTCTCTCACACACACACACACACACACACACACACACACAATCGCATGTAATCATTGTACCAGTACTGATTCGTAATACTGTTTGTGATATCATTTATCGTTGCCAGAGAGTCTGACCTGGAATAATCAATAGCATTTTCAAAACCATACACGCAGTACAAATGGCTGTTTCTCTCTCCGAAATCCCCTTGTGCGTGCCTGACCCCAGTAAAGCATGGCATGTGATGAGTAAAAGAAAAGCCGCATACCTGTCGTACACGGCATGCTTTCCAGCCTGTCAAACACACGTCCGGCCCACTTAGAACAGAGAGAATGGGGAGATTCCCTTGATCCGCGCCTCTAGTTAAGTCCTGCTCATATCTTTCCATCCACCAACCGATTAGCCGCCATTTCCACACAACCTGTCTGTCATTAGGACTTTGTGTTTATGTATGATGATCTTCCGTGACCATACCATCGTCTGCCATGTTCTGTGTCCGTAAACCATCCTATGAACTGTGTAACGGAATATGGAATGATGTTCCTCTTGCACCTCGGTAACAAATGGTCTTTATCACCCGTTTCAGAGATCAACCCAAGCATGATTGTCTGTGTATACGACTTTCACATACTGCCTTTTACCCCCGATAGAAAATGCGAGAAAAAAAAAAAGCAAGAACTGTCCTTTCCAGCAGCCGTTATCCTCTTGCGGTTTGTTCGTGGAGTGCTATCAGAGAGATCAACCACAGTCGCTCAATAGCAGGCAGAGAATTCTCCTGCAGTGTATACGGCATGTTTAAATCTTATCAGCATCTTCATGTGTCACCGCACTTGTGAGGAGGTTTACCAGAATCTCTAATCTCTCAACAGAGAAACGAATGTAGCAAGAGCGGCCGTTTATTCGTTAATGTTTCTTTAGTATGGAAAATTTGTCCCTCTTGCCTCTTTTGAGATCATGTCTACCTTGTTTTCTGTGATTCTCAGTCTGCTATTTTTTTAAACAACTGAAAAAAGATGAATTTCCTGTCTCTGTGCTCTCTCTGCTGAGTGTGTGTATGATTAGTTGGCTGTGAACAGGCTCCAGTCCCTGAATGCTGACCTTGGCCAGCAGCCAGACTCTGGATCCGAGGCAGCCATGGCCGCAGGCCTCCCGTCTGACAGCCCAATCCGTGCCCCGCCATCCCACAATGCCTCGTCCTGTCCATCATGCGCCTATCACCTGTCCCCCAAACGGGAAGAGCTCAGGCTGACGTTCACCTGGATGCAGAACTCTGGCGAGAGAGAACTCTTTAAATGTCGCATCAGGGGACTGGGTCATCTGTTGGAGCGTTGGCCTGCATGCTTAAGCAGTGATTTGACAGTCATTTAGCCAGTAGTAACTGGACAATGACAGAACACACACACACACACAGATAGATAGAGGAACACAGGTGAATGGTGCATTTAGAGATGATGAGCCAGGCATGATTGATGATCTAATGGTCCCAAAGGAGCAGAAACTCCCCCTGCCCTCCCTCATTCACCTCTTCTATCTAGTTTATCCCTGCAGACCTTCCCTTCCGAAATGTTGTCCTTTTCAGGCGCTCTGGCAGCTGTCAGCTCCGGGTCACAAAACGCAAGCAAGCTGAATGCACGACTGTTCTGCAAAGACGAAGCGGTTAATTTATGCACGTCGGCATGTGAACGTATGCTCGATATATGGAGTACCACTTAAAACACAACTGATTTTCAGAGTAGGAAAGATGACTTCCTCCCTCCTGCCATCTTTCCATAGCTCATGTTTTTACTAAAGCAGATCATAGCGTGATTAACAGACGGTAGCCTGGCAGGAACACAATATCGAGGTTTTTTTTTGGATTGCATCTGCACTGGCAGCGCTCTACTACTTTTGAAATTTCCCTGTCTCCGTCTGTTTACAAAAAAAAAAAAGGTTAAGATTAATTTTTTTTTAAAAACTTACTCCATGTTGAATGTGGAGAATATGATGCGAGAGGAAAGGTCTATAGAAAAAGGAAGCAGCCGCCGCTCTGGGACTCCAGAGGGAGTTAATGTTGTTTGTGAGTGCAGCGGCAGACAGATTTTCACAGGGCCTGGGATTAGAACAGCTACAGAGTCTCTTTTATGATGGGGAGCCCTGAGTTTTAAAGGAGCATACTGTGACCGATATTTCGAGCCAAGGCCCTGAAGCTGATAACAGTCATGAAAGGGCAGTGTTTAGCTGCAGAAGAATGAAGAACGGGGTGTGTGGGTGTTGTTTGCAGGCACCTTGGTTGGATGAACTGTCGACATAATTTTACCAGCGAAAAATTGTAATAATTTCCAAACATTGCATGTTAGAAATAACGTTGGATAAAAATGCACTGCGTACGAGGCCGAAAGTAGTCAGCGTAATGAACTAGAAGCAGAATATTTTGCTGATGCCCGAGTTCCATATTATTCAGGACGGATTGATGTTGTTGGTGTCTGATGAGAGAATTGAGACAAAGTTGTTTATGTGAAACAAATCTCCACCAGAAGACATCGAGGCACCGTCAGTACAGCGCCACCTGGAAGTGCTATCAATGTGATACGAGCATATGGCTAAGGACAGAGCAACATTTTTATTTTTTGATTCCTCTTGATGAAACTAGACTCTGACATTGACGTCAATAAGTACTAACTTGTAGTGGAGCTTGTTTACATGGTGCAGGTGTCTTTACTGAACAGTGCTGCTCGCTACAGCCTGGCAACAAATGACGACCTAGGACTTCAAGTCCTTGCCAATTGCATGTTGCTTTCCCGTCACATAAAACTTGTCGTGAAAGTAAGACGAGTTCTTCTGGACGTTGTAAGGTGGTGGCGGTTATAAGGTGATGACGTGATGGATACGAGTTGTCAAATTAATTAATTCATATTCAGAGACCACTTTAATCCTGCTCAGGGGCACAGTGTAACTGGAGCGTGGTGGGAATCCACCCTGGATGCAGGGAGTGTTCCATCACAGGATGCCATGTGCACACATTCACACCAAGGGACCATATAGCAAGTATGAGTTTGGGAGGTAGGAAGAACCCAGAGGACACTCCCTCAGACATGGGGAGAACATGTGTCGCTTTGCACAGAAGGTAATCCAAGATCGGGATTGAGCCAGGTAACCTGGAGTTGTGAAGCAGCACTCCCTGCAGTACCATCGTGCTCAAGCCTCAACTCCAGGCATTGTCCGAATGCCCGACTTGCCCGACCAAGATGTTTGGGCAGAAATATTTTAGCGAGTTAGGCCCATTCAGGCACACAAAAATGATTTCCAAGCGAGTACATCTCATCTCATTATCTCTAGCTGCTTTATCCTGTTCTACAGGGTCGCAGGCAAGCTGGAGCCTATCCCAGCTGA
>JAOPUC010000020.1:16461248-16471428 GCA_027564185.1 Cephalocassis borneensis | reverse complement strand
TGCTTCAGATGGGTTAAATGCAGAGGATGAATTTCACTGGGCTTGAAGTGTGCATGTGACAAATAAAGGTTTCTTCTTTTCTTCTTTTTCTTCTTCATGTAGTATAATGTACACTTCAGTTGTGTTTGAAATAATCAGGGGTGGCTCGTATCAATGGGCTAGCAGGGCTGTTAGATAAGTTTTTTTTTTTTTAATGAAAGACCAGGGGGTTAGCCCTGCTAGCCCATTGATATGAGCCACCCCTGATTATCTCAAACGCAACTAAGGTGCACATTATACTCCATCGAGCATTACTAGTTGTTTAGAACCCTATTAGAACAGGTTCTAAGAAGAACTCCTATTAAGAAGGTAAGAACCCTTAGCTAGCTAAAGGACCCTTAAGGAACCACTCGAATCATGTAGATAATTGAGTATGCACTTTAAGAAAATTGGATTCTTCATAAGGTCTCTTAGCTTCCTTAACGATTCAATATAGTACAACTGATGGTTCCTTCAAAGGACAACTGAAGAATGATTAAAGGTTCTAGGATTAGCGTCCACACTAAATGGGATAAATTCTGTGTCAGATTTATTGTCTTCAGATCCTTAGAATTAAAATTTAATTTGAAAATGAATTATTTCAACTGCTAACTGTTCTAGCTTCTTCAGAGTGAATGTTTTCTGAAAGGGTTCCACATAGAACGTTTAATGGTTCTCCCAGAGGGACAAACTCAAGCACTTTATAGGGTGCATCTTATATGGATTTCCGATCATTGGCTTGCGAGTGACGTCAAAGCAAAATAGAAACCCGGATGTCGGTCACATTGGTGGATATACAAATGCGGGGTCAAGCGACATTCCATACAAAACATAGTCATGCGTGCACAGCTCTCTTTTATACTGTGCTGGTCACAAATAACTTACCTAGCAGAAACTAAATAACGTTTTCTCAGATTTGGGATTTCCCATTTGGTAAACTATAAAAAATGTTCTCTACAGCTTTATTGCCTCATGTTTGACTTTCACCACTAAAGGCTGACATTTTTGTGGAATATTAACTACAGTTGTATGAAAAATATGCAAATGAAGGCCAGGAGAATTCTGTAAGGATTGGATCGACGGTAGTATACGACTGACAGCTAGTCACATGACTGTGTGTAGTGTCAGTATGTAGTCTTATAGTACTATGCAGTATAAGTATGGCATTTGGAACACAGCCAATGAGCATCAAGAACATATGAAAGATGAATCAGGAGAACTTTTAACTACATTGAGGTCTCCGTCTCATGCAGAGCTAATCAGAGGGAAGTACTGTCTGTACCACAGCAGGGAGCAGTGCGTCATCAGGTTCCACGTGGACATGGCCTCACACGGACCACAGCTATGGATTAGCAAGCATGCTGGTAAAGCTTGGAGTCTCTCTCTCTCTCTCTCTCTCTCTCTCTCTCTCTCTCTCTCTCTCTCATATTCCATTCCATTCTGAAAGCATGACATTGACTGTCAACACATGTCTCATCTGCTTTTCTGTTCTCGTCTTACACTCACAGTGTGACGATTATAGTGTCATTGTGATGCCTGGATCTTTGTGCCAATTCTGGAGATGGCGTGGTTTATAATCCTTTTCTTTTCTGGTGTATCATGGTCTTTCACCTACAAATGTCATGGAGGCTGCGTTCATACCCTGGATTTTGAGGTTTTTAAACAACATAGGCCTTTGTGTGTGTGTGTGTGTGTGTGTGTGTGTGTGTGTGTGTGTGTGTGTACTTGTATGCGCATCCCTGTCCCCTCCCGATGAGGTCGACCTTCCACACTTTCCCTCTCCCTGTCTCACTGCCAGATTGCCATGGTAACATGCTGAAATGTCAATACACTACTTTAGCCTCTTTGTGTGTGGAGTAGTGGCTCGATGCCAAGCTTACTGGATTTCACAATTGCTGATAACGCAGCTGACAGCGGCTGCTGATCTATAAATGGCTGAAACTTACTGTGTTCCAGCAGTTGCTGTCAGTATCTTGGTTTCAGCACAATCCAGCTTGTTTCACCTTGGCAGTAAGTCTTAGCTGTCCAGCTGTTCTTGGCATCTTCACTGATGATAAAATAAACATGTGCTTGTTTTCAGCGTGCTGCTTGTGAATGGATTTAATTCCTGGCATTGGTTTTCCCTTTGTTGGTTCTTGGGTCTGCATCAAAATGGAGGTCATAGTTTGAGTATTGTTTCCGATGGTTTATCTCCAGTGCTAAACTGTGTTACATTCAAGAACAAACTGATTAGAAGTGTTCTTTGCTGTTGCAACATAATAATCAAATCGGAGTTCCTTTTATGGCTCCAAAGGTCCCCATTATGTATTAGGTTTATCTTAATAGGCTTATTCTATCAGTCATGTTCCAGCTGGAACAACTCTCCAAGCCGTACAAAACCTTTCGATTTGAGAATTCAGCCTTTTTGAATATTATAACATTAATTTGTTTATCGTTACGGTGGTGTAGTGGTTGGCACTGTCGCCTCACAGCAAGAAGGTCCTGGGTTCGAGCCCAGCTGCTGGCAAGGGCCTTTCTATGTGGAGTTTGCATGTTCTCCTCGTGTCTGTGTGGGTTTCTTCCAGGTGCTCCGGTTTCCCTCACAGTCCAAAGACATGCAGGTTAGGTTAACTGGTGGCTCTAAATTGACCGTAGACGTGAACTTGAGTGTGAATGGTTGTTTGTCTCTATGTGTCAGCCCTGTGATGATCTGGTGACTTGTCCAGGGTGTATCCCGCCTCTTGCCCATTGTCAGCTGGGATAGGCTCCAGTTTGCCCATGACCCCATCCAGGATAAGCAGTGATGGATGGATGGATGTTTTGCTATTGTCTGTTTAACCACATGATTGTACTGTGACTATTTGCTGGTAGGTCTGAGTATCAACTGGCTTGAGTTCGACAGGAAGGAGGATATTTGGAATTGAGTAAAGCAATATCCATCTGGGTAAGGGGAACTTTTCATTACTGACTTAAAGATAGTGTATATGACTGTGTGACAGGAGTTATTTATTTAATTCTGTAATTAAATAAAGTATCTGGATTTTCTGTGCATATCAGGAGAAAGTTCCATCTATAAGACCAACCACAGAACCTGTCCCTCAAACAAATGCCTGTGATGAGTGATATTAGCATTATTACCTCCGTCAACTTTGTTAGAGGAGGTTATGTTTTCGCCTCTGTTTGTTTGTTTGTTTATTTGTTTGTGGGTTCCCAACATACCTCAAAAAGTAGTGAACGGATTTTGATGAAACGGTGGGCCATGGGCCAAGGAACAATTGATTAGATTTTGATGCAAATCTGAATATGTGACTTGGTGGAGGTATGCACTCTACTGAGTGCCCTTCTAGTTTAGCTAAGATAAAGTGTACTTTACTAGCTGTCTAATGGTCTAATAAAATGGATATTATGGAACCATTCAGCAAATACATGAACTGTAGTTTAAATCCTATCTCGTTTTTTGAACACAATCATTGTAGCTGTGATTTACTAGAAAACAGCACTTCCATGGCAGTGGCAATATGAATTAGAAGGTAGCATTAGGTAGGAATATTGTCTATATCCATTTAAAGAAACACACATTATTGAATAAAAAGAAGTGCAGAAAAAATACTTTACAAAAATACCTTAAAAATTATGCATGTATTTAGGGGAGAGCAGGGAGACTTGGGGCAAGTTTTCAGCTTTTGTGAAATTATTTGCAGGTAGTGTCACATTCATATTTCATTACAGAGTATTTACTATACCCTCTTACCACAACATTAGTTTCTTAGCTTGTCACATATACTGGCCTTCATGGTTTAAATGTATGCATTTTTCTCTCATTATGTTTTGCAGGGAAATATGAGACATGTGTACTGTAGGGACGGGCTGCCATGCCATAGTAACCAATTCCCTTTCACTGTACAGCATTGAACACACCAATCCCTGTATTTGATGCCATGTTCTATCTCTGCCCATTCTTCTGACTCTCTGTAATGGTATTGGATACAGAGGTGATACCGGATACCAAATACAGTGACATCACGACTGTGCTTAAAACCCGAGGCAAAATTTAAATTCCTTCTCTCTGGCAGTGGATTCCACACATGAAAGAAACGTCATTGCATCTGTGCTAAAGAACAAAGAACAGAGAACAAAGAATGAGCTATTGATACCAGACCTTTAGCCAAAGTTCAATGTATTTGATCTTCACATAGTTGCAATAATAACTGAACTGGTTAGTTACTGCAGCCCACGCAGTATTTTTAAAGAGGAAAGGCAACCGGATCCCTTTTCCCTTTCGCAACGTCAACGAGCTACAAACAAGATTCCTTCCAGATTATTGGACAACCGATGGGACACCGAAGATCTTAAGCTTACGCGCTGTAAAAGTGAAAGGAACAGAACTGTTTTCTCCCTGGATCTGCGCTCCATGCTGTCTTTGGATAACAGACGACGCACTTTCAGCCGCCAAGCAAGAGTGATCTCAAGTCAGGCTGGCATCTGGGCAATTGTTAGTCCTAGTTGTGGCTTGTTAATGTGAAGAGTGTTTATTTGAATTCATTTTTGGTTTAAATGTACGCATTTTGATTCACATGAAAGTTGGTCTTAGACTGCATGTTGTTTGATTTATTTTGTTTACTATCTGTATTTAGTTAGATCGTGCATGTGTTTTCTCTCTCTCTCTCTTTTTAACTACCTCTGTCATACTGCACTCCTCCACATTGGGATTTCAGGAGTAGCTAAGGGTTGAGTAGAAATTGGGTTTAAGGCCTAGCCAATACTAGTTTAAACTATAGATCCTTTATCTCCCCTTTTCACACTCTCCTTGTTGACCATCCCCCTCTGGGCGGGGCCTAGCACAAGGCTTGCGCATTCCATTCGCATTTTACTCACACACACACACACACACACACACACACGTGATTTCCCTGTGGATGTAACACTGGCATATAGCTTATTACTTCTGATCACCATGAGTGCCTTAGTTATCATCATATACACTACTGATTCTTATTTGTATACATTGGATCACCATTTATATTGAATTATTCCTTGGCTGCTATTGTTGCTATATCTGATCAGTATTAGTTTGTTAATTCATGTCAGCTATTTCAATAAATGGTATCTTTGGAATAATCTGTGTCCTGTTTATTGCTACAACATCCACTGAGTGCCAACCTCTGCCAAACAAGTATTCCAATTGCCTTTGTTCATTTGGTTGTTATATGAATGCTACAGATCTAGAGTAAATGTATTACATTAATGAATTTATGAGACTGATCCCTTTTCACATGAGACTGATTTGGTAAATGACGCAAGGCTTATGATCAGTGTGCACAAGGATTTATAAAAATAAAAATACCTACTCGGGATTATAAGCAGGAATGCCTCACTCTGGAAAATGCAAAGCAGCTCACAATACTGATGTATAATGGTGATATTGAGGCTTGGTTTGAGGGAATCCTGCTGAAGCGGTCTTCCACCTGTTTCTTCATAAAATCTCAGTTCATGGGTGGGTTTTCCCAAGAACATTGCACTTTAGGGCTAAAGAGGGAGTTGCTCTTAAGCAAAGAACATTGCCTCTGCACATGGTTTTCCCAAACTCACTTGTAAGAAGGAGTCTTGAGATCAACTTTGCAACAATGCGTGTCCTCAATATAGGCATTAGCAACTGCTAAATCCAGTCAATGAGGTCACATGGCATTTGTTTTTAACCAAGAAAAAAAAAAAAAAAGCTATAAAGTGCTTAAAATATATTAATACACTGTGTCATCGTTCAGCATTTCATATATAATGTGATAATTAATAATTTAAACTATTTTATGTTTGGACAATAACATTTTATTCCAAGCGTGTTTTTTTAATTAAATGAACAAACACTCACATGAAAGAATAAGTAAATAAACAAATTTTTATATATTAAATTTTTTTAATATACATTCTTAAATATTTAAATATTAAAAATTTGATATAAATAAAAAAATATATTGTATATTTTTTTAAGAAAAAAAAATACATGCGCTTAAAAATAAATAAATAAATAAATAAATAAAATCGTTCGGCTGCCACCGAGATAGACAACACAATGCTCCACCGCAGGGGCTTATCAGACATTGCCCAAGCTAACTTCTCAAAGACTAAGCTGGAGTCTCTGGACAGAGCATCAGAAAACATTAAAAAGTGTACATAATGCCTTATTGTAATGCTTTAAAATGAATCTGTATCATTATTAACAACCAAAATGAATTAATAAAGTGGGGGGAAAATATAAATTTGTTATTTTATCATCAAGCACAAAACTATCAATAAATCGTGGCTTCTGGATCCCTGAAAAAGGCAGCCTTGCCAAATCTGGCACAACGTCACAAGTGGAACCCCAGCTATCTGGGTCATTTCTGTTTATCTGACTCAGAGCTTGTTTACTCGCTGAAATTGGATACTGTTGATGGAATCTTACAAAAATAACGATGGGAAAGCGCCAAATTATGTTTGGACATTCAAATCCATATACAACAGGACATTCAGTTAATGAATTTCCGAGAAATTACACTAATCTAAAGCGGCAGTGGGTGAAGTTTGTGCAAACGAAGCAGGCAGATTTTGTGTTGCCTACTAATAATAACGGATTCATCATCACCAGAACGACCACATGGGAATTATCAGAGCAAAAAGAAACCCATTTATTGAATAAATGGCATTTGATCTGGGATTCAGACAGTTCATCAATTCCCCCATTATCACCCACTTCATATTTTCTTTCAGTAATTATTATGAATAAGTGTAATGTTTTAAAGATTATATTTCTGCATTTACTGAGGTACATGTAAATATTTTCCCTATATTTTGCAGCGGCCAGCTTAGAATAAAAATCCTCAAAACAATCCACGTTTCCAATTCTTTCTGGCTGGTGGTGCGCTATTGGCAGTGAGTGGGACCGTCGTGAACTGAAATCCGTTTCTCGTCTTGGGGGCTTGAAAAGGTAACCATTTACTCCTTGATAATCATCTGCCCCTTCAGCCGACATAAGAATCCCAATCGCTATCAGAATTCTCTCCAAAACATGATTCCATATCGAGACTGGTCTAACCACTGCTGCGCACAGGAACGAAATTGAGACCTGGATTGTTACATGTGTGATGTCACACACCCCTTCGGGATCTTCCAATTCAGTCTCGGCAGTTCTTATTGATTTTCCATCAATTTATGGCATTTTAGATCAGCTATGGTTTGAAAACAAATGTCAGTCAACATAATGATTGTTGCTTTGTACGGGGGGGGGGCTTAGGAGCATTACATTTCACCTTAAAAGATCTAGTTCCCTCTTTGGCACAGTAATCTCCATAGAATGAAAGATTATTTGATTTTTCACTTGGAAACAATGGCCGGTGAACCTAGTTTTCCTTTGTGCCACTGTTCTGGAGATGGATGGGACTTCACCACAGATCACAGTTTTGGATGGGTGGTCTTTCCAGGATAGGTTTTGGACTCACATTAGCAGTCTTGCGTATGTGCCATCAAGGTGTTTTTCAAGTTCTTGACGAATAGTCCATGTTCCAGCACCATAAAATGGTATGCTTTCAACACAGGCCTGAAAGAAGCTAACCTTAGTAGATTTGGCAACGTCTGACTGTCATATAGAATTTAATCTGTTGCATGCGGCCTATGCTTGACCCTTTCTTGACAAAGTCCTTTTTACTGTCAGCAACAAAAGAGCCACGGTATTTAAAATCGTTCACCTCTTTTATAACAGAACCATCTCTTAAGCAGACTGGACTGTGGTCCCCATCTTCATTTACAGCCATGCATTCAGTCTTTTGTATTGAGCACAAGACTGACTTTCATCAATGCTTCTTCTAGAGACAGGAGGGGTTCCTGTGGCGATGTTAGCTGCTCCGCTATAAGACCAATCTCGTCAGCATAGTCTAGGTCAGTTAGGTGCTTAAAGCTCTAACAAACCAGATCATCTGCCTATGGCAAGACCCTTATGGTGCCAACTGATTGTCTTAGGACATAGTCCACAGCGATGACAAAAAGAAAAGGAGCAAGCGCATCACCTTGAAGTATACCTGCTGCTGTTGGAAACAACTCTGTTGTACCGTCCGGAATCTGTACGAAGCATGATGGATTATGGTACATAACTGCAAATCACCTTGACTATCTCCTCAGACACTCCATAACTGAGTAGGATGTGAAATATCACACTATCAGATGCTTCTGAGAAGTCTACAGACACAAGTGATGCATTCTTTTTTTGAGACTTTCAGTTCTTCAATTATTCGTGAGAGAACAAGGATCTGTGGTAGTGTAGATCTTGCTTTGCAGAAACTATTTTGGTTTCTTCGAAGGAGTGGCTCAGTGTGTGGAGTCATTTGACTGAGAATAAGAGCGTTGCAGACCTTTGATGCAACTCGAGACTGATTCCTCTATGGTTTTCAGGCACACACACACACACACACACACACACACACCACCTTCCTTAGATATAGAGTTGATCTATGACTGGGAGAAAGCTGCTGGTTTGTTGCCCTTCTAAGTTTCATTACAGAATTCAAGAAGTTGCTCTTGGAAAAGATGGGTTTTCCATGTTATTGCAGGAATGTAGTCAGGACCAGGTGCTTTTGAGTTACTGGTCTTTTTGAGGCGAGTTTGAAGCTCAGCAATGGTGAACGGATTTGTATCAATCAGTACTTGATCAGACACCTTGTTGTGAGAGAAAAGCTCATTCAGGTCTACAGGATGTTGTTCGGGTTGGCCTAGAAGTGTGCTGAAGTGTTGGTACCAAGAATTCAAGCGATCGCTGGCATCTGCTCCCTTTATTTTGATAACTGGTGAGGATCTCTTGTTGGTCATGTCTCCAAGGGCCTTCCAAACTGCAGAGTGCCTGTTCTCAGAATGTGCTTTTTCAAGCTCTTCTGCTTTACACGAGAGTTCTTCTTCAATTACCTTGTTGTAGGCGTCATAATATATTTAAAAAAACAAAACAAAAAACAAAACGACACAGAACTGTCAATTTCCTGAAATGGAAAATCATCCCTCGTGGTTACACTGTTGACGTATCTAATTCTCATCAGATAGGGCCAAGTGAGTTGGATTCACAGTACAGTTATCAGAGGAGCTTTTATTCTCCACACATGTGGTCGTTTAATTAAATCTCGTGCATCATTTATAGATTGATTGTTACAAGGCAGACAAATCGGTAGCCAGGATGCACAGAACAAGTTGAAGGCCTTTTTTTTTTTTTATTCCTACTTGCAGGGACTAAATAAATAAATAAATAAAACAGATTTAGAAGGCTGAACAAACTGCACCAGAAACTATAAAAACCAAATATTTTCCTTTTGGTATGCACATTTAAAAAACAAACAAACAAAAACGCTGATGCGTTGACAACAGCATGTTTCCAAATCCCGCCATCTGCTACACAATACACAGCCAAACAGCAACCTGTCTGACAGGAGAAAATTTTGTTCACTTTGACAGGTTTGAGAACCAAACGTTATGTGGCAGAAGTTGATGTTCTTTCCATTGAAATGTTCGGGGGATAAAATTTGTCTTTAGATGCAGTAAAGAGAAAAATCCATGCTATTCACACACAAGCAGACAGTACAGAGGAACTTGTGCAGAGTCTGAATTTCTCTTTACTGCGTCCAAAGACACGACCCTGCCGGTTTATTTTTTAAATACGTTTTGATACAAAAAGGCAACTTTAAAAAAAAAAAAAAAAAAAGTGTGTGTATATCAATCATCCTTAAGAAGTCTGTTAAACTGAACTTGGATATGAGTCCATGTGTACAAATTGACAGGAATGAGACTTGATGTCCTTCCCAGTTCTGGGGCAACATGCAGGGGGAAGGAAAAGGGGGAAAAATGGCAGACAGAACACATTTGCTTTGCTTGCTTTTTATGAATTTGCTTTTAACAAGTCATCACAGCAGGTGGTACAGTGGTGTAGTGGTTAGCGCTGCCGCCTCATAGCAAGAAGGTCCGGGTTAGAGCCCCATGGCCGGCGAGGGCCTTTCTGTGTGGAGTTTGCATGTTGTCCGCGTGGGTTTCCTCCGGGTGCTCTAGTTTCCCCCACAGTCCAAAAACATACAGGTTAGGTTAACTGGTGACTCTAAATTGAGCGTAGGTGTGAATGTGAGTGTGAATGGTTGTCCGTGTCTATGTGTCAGCCCTGTGATGACCTGGCGACTTGTCCAGG
>JAOPUC010000020.1:15192335-15210688 GCA_027564185.1 Cephalocassis borneensis | reverse complement strand
TAATATTTTTGTCTCATTTGTTTAACTGGGTTCTCTTTATCTACTTTTAGGACTTGTGTGAAAATCTGATGTTGTTTGAGGTCATATTTATGCAGAAATATAGAAAATTCTAAAGGGTTCACAAACTTTCAAACACCATTGTACATGCCAAAGAGCAGCATCAGCTGTTACAGATCGCAGAAAGTGACAAACATATTAGAATCAATTTTGTAAATTTGACTTATGTGCACGCCATTAAATAAAATGTAATGGTTTTTCTCCTATGGTGTATTTAATAAATTTATGTTCTTGATAATTTTTTATTTGGTTTGAAACATTTTAAATTATGGCATAGAGATTAAAATAAAATCAGAACTCAAAATACAAGTTTTAAATACTTAAATCTCTGAAATTTTATTAAATCAGGCCAGAGTTGAAGCTTTGGGATTCCCAGGGAAAAGTAGATGCTTCTGAGCGATTGAAGTGTTAATTTTCCACCACGCTAATGTCTATTTGTGATGTGGAGTAAAGTGTAATTAAAACAGACGAGAGGAATCATAATGATGAAAGTTTATTGAAATAGGAATTTAATAGTTATCTATTAAGCAGCTAATCTTGCCTGTTAAGGAGTTTCAGTATGCTAATGCTAGTGTAGTGTAATTAGTTACTTTGACCAACCTGAAAGCATGTCCATGGGAATCCCTCACACTTTGCCTTGGGCCTGATCTATATTGTTGGTGTTCAGAGTTATTTCTGTAATTATTTAAAAATCAATCTACGTAACAGGACGTTTCTGGGCAGCAAGAAACTCCTGTAAGTCACATGAAACAATGTTTTTGGTTACTTGAAAAATGGGCAGGCTCAAACAAAAGGCGCCATGTCCTCAACTGTTTAACACATCTCTGTGTAAATATCAGGAAATGGGAGCTGAAGTTCTGATCCATCACCTCATATTCCATATTGAGGTTCCATTTCCATTTCCGGTTGAGTACACGCTGTGTGCGTTTTGGCTGCTGCTTCTCACCAGAGCTTTTTATTTTTCTTTCTTTGTTTTTCTTTTGTGTTTGTAGAGTTTGATTTTTTTTTGGGTTTGAATGTTTTGTCCGCTGGTTGTGGTGTAGCTCCAGACCCAATTTTGGGCGTTGGTTCCCTTCAGGCCTTGGTCCGCCATGGGTGATGCCTGTTCTCCTCACTATGGATTGCAGTGAGCTTGTTGCTCTTTTAGCATCGGGGTTGTCCAGCACTCTGTGCTTGGTGCGATGTTGCCCAGTGGCTGTGCAGGTGGTTTAGGACATACCAGCACTCTGGTATGGTATGGAACCAGGTGGTGGTTCTGTGCCCACTTTGTGGATCCACAGCACAGTGTTCCGAGCGATGTTGGCCGGCGTTGTTGCGGTGACTGTGCAGGCGGGTGAGATTGATCTTTGTGTGCCTTTTGGTGGAACTGTGATAGCTACATCATTGGAATTACATCCCGATCCTCTTTTGGTGGACTCTTCCACCCCCCACCCCCACTTGTAAAGCAACCTTGTGTGAGAGAAAGACACTATATAAATTGAACTAATTATTATTATATGTGTGTTTTGATCTCAAACCCAAATGTCTAACATGTACAGCATTAAAAAAATGGCCTTGGTGTTCCAATACTTTTAGAATGACCTGCCACACCATCCACTTTATTAGGAACACCTGCACATTCATGCAGTTATCTGATTAGCCAATTATGTGGCAGCAGTACAATGCTAAAAGGAAAAAAAATGCAGAAAAAGGTCATGTTAGGTAATGTTCACATCAAATATCAGAAAGGGGGAAAAATGTACCAACACACGTGATTGTGGCATGGGTGTTGGTCCCAAATGGGCTAGTTTGAGTAATTCAGAGAGACCATACTGCTGATC
This sequence comes from Cephalocassis borneensis, assembly GCA_027564185.1. NCBI lineage: Eukaryota > Metazoa > Chordata > Actinopteri > Siluriformes > Ariidae > Cephalocassis > Cephalocassis borneensis. The sequence goes on along the minus strand of JAOPUC010000020.1, from coordinate 15,208,811 downwards.
TCCTGGGGTTTTCACACACACACCTCTAAAGTTTACACAGAATGGTGCGAAAGACAAAAAAAAAAATTTGAATGAGCGACAATTCTGTTGGTGAAAATACCGTTATTGATGAGAGAGGTCAGAGGAAAATGGCCAGATTGGCTTGAGCTGCCAGGAAGGATATAGTAACTCATATAATCACTCTTTACAACCGTGGTGAGCAGAAAAGTATCTCGGAATGCACCACACATTGAACTTTCAGGTGGATGGGCTACAACAGCAGAAGACCACATCAGGTTTCACTCTAGTCAGCCAAGAACATGAACGAGGCCATCATGAGCACAGACACACCAGACCGGGCAGTTGGGGGGGATAAGTCACCTGATCCTTTTTCAGTCTTCATTTGTCCAGTTTGGGTGAGTCTGTGCCCATGATGGTGGAATGATGAGTCTCATGTTTAACGCACTGAATGACTTACTCAGGTGATGAGATGTGGAGACTGCTGAAGATGATGCTGATAAAGTGAAAACTCCCTGCTTGTTATATTATTTTTTAAGTATTGTTTTTCCAATAGTAGATTAGGTTATAAATGTAGGCATGATCATGTAGAGCTAGGCAGAGCTTCTTCCAGTTGAAATGGAGTAAAATCTTTCACTTTTGTGGGTAAGCAGAATTGTCTTCTACCAGAATACGAGAGAAAATGCTGCATCTTTCCTTCTGGTTGAGATACAAACAAAATGAAACATCCCAGCTCAGGAAAGCCTGTAGTTATCATCACTATATACAAAATCTGACCAGATGAAGGGTTTTCTCCATGAAGGGTGTACATGTTCCAGCTCTGATATCCAGGAAAAACAGAACAGTGGCCTCGTTAGTGTCACTAAGATATTTACGGCTTTCTGCTGCCATCTGCTGGACTTAAAAGTAACAAGAAATCAAAGACAACGATCATATTTCAAAAATTTATTTACGAACATAATCTCTGAGGAACAACAGCAGTTCTCGCGCTCTCTGTACATGCAACTGTAGAAAATAACAATTTTGAATTTTTTTAACTCCATTAACTTTTTTTTTTTCTTTTTTCATTTTTAGTTTCTCGCATCTGAATTGCAGGATATCGACACAGCTAGAGGTGAAAGTACTGGGTCTCTGACAGCACTGACGATAGCGTCGACAAACCCCTCCCTCCCATAGCTGCTCCAACAATATGTACACAATTCAACTACATTGTACAAAAGGAAAAAAAAAGGAAAGGAAAAAAAAGTGACTTTATTACATCACCTGCAGCGTCTCATTGCTGTAAGAACCCCACATTCTACGCAAGATCAGACTAGTACAAAGAAGGGTGCAAAAGGTCCTGGGAGATTATATACAGCTTTATGTACAACGTCTCGGTTCTTTACTCATTACAAGAGGAAAATTTACACAGCGGAGACCTCCAACTCAAACATACCACAGGTGTCAGAAAAACAAAAGATAATAAATAGGTTATTTCTCACCATTTAAGGATAGCTCTACATGCTTTATGAATCACTTTCCATGAACCATCTACTGTCAGATTTATGCATATTGAAAAAAGGATTTTAAAAAATTAAATAAAAGGCTTGAAATTGTGACCTGTTAGCGTGTAAATGTGCGAGGTTAAAGAAGAGACCTGGGTGAATTCAAATCACAGAGGTAATTATGTGTTATGGAGGTCAGTGGGAGGAAGTGCTTCACTCGGAGAAAGGAAATTCAGTTTCGAGGATAACAATTTGCAACAGCGTTGCGGAAAAGGAGAAGATTCATGAGACAAGCTGATGACCACGATACAGAACTGCTACATAAACTCATCACAATTTCAAGCCTTCTGTTGAACAGATTCAAAGAACGGCAGAAGGAATAAAAAGAGCAGGGCTTTAACAACTCAAAAGACAAAACTGACACACACACACACACACACACATCTGTAAACAATAGTGAGGTTTGCAGGGACAGTAATGGGATACATTCTGCTTTTTAAACCATACTGATGAACATGTCACTGTGTTGAAGGGAAGAAAACACCACATTAATTTCTCTCACATCAAACATTTTTGGTTTGACTTTTTTTTTTGGCGCCCAAATTAACATCATATGAACAGATATAAAACCCCCCCACTAAAATTCAATCAGTTTGCAATGGAAACCTTTTTACACATGCCCTGTATGTCAAATCAACAATGAATGAATGAACGAACGAACGAACGAACAAACAACTGCTTCATGTGGTATTTTTAAACATACATACACGATCACACATGGAAACAAAAACCACAAAAACAAACCCGGATGATTGAACAAATGTCACACAACCTCACGCTGAAGTACAGGCAGCTAATGAAGAAGGATAAAATATCAAAAACATGGTTTTTAAAATCAGGATTAAAAAAAAATCTCAACAACACAAGACTTAGTAATGATGAAAGTTCCATTATAAAACAGGACGATTTAAAACGACGCTTTTGCACTAGTCCCCTTCCTCAATGCGGCTGTTCAAATGCTGTGTGATTGTGCTTTGAAGATGAATTAACTGGCAAAGAAAAGCTTAACGGGTAAAATCTGCAATGTGCACTACACCGATGGGCAAACGTGAGGGGCATTCAGGAGGACAGTAACTATGGAAACAGTCCAAGAGCCCACAAAAAAAAAAGGAGTGTAACCAATTTTTTATGCGTGACCTTATACGTCCACATCAAACTGCCTAACAACAAGGGGCCTTTTCGATATTTCTGGAGAAAAGAATCCTTCACAATAGAGTTGGAGAAAAGCGATACCAAATCACTAATGTATTCTGGTGCCATTCCTTTAGATTGCAGATTAATTAAAAAAAAAAATTATTAACGTGATCACTTGTGACCCTTGAACTACACAAAGAGTGACTCATTACCACATGCACAGGAAAGAAAATAAACTTCGCAGTTGTGTCAATGACGATACATGCTCGAAAGGAAGGGATGAGGTGAAGAGAGAACACTAATGATTATGGATCCTCTGTGTTACATGGACTATATTCAGCAGTGTATGGGATTGTTTAAAGGATGTTTCTATATTTGTCAGGAACCAGGTTATATGGGCTCGGCTCGGTGCTGCTGATGTTCCTAGCTATAACGTGTGCAGCTTTAAATGAAATCAGAAAATGTTAACTGTAAAAAGGCATTTTCTTGGTTTATATTTTTTTTGTTTTTTTAATTTATTTATTTAAGATACATGTGTATTAAAGCAATGAATAATATACCTCTACTATTATTTAAATAATCCATAATCACTCTGCTACATCTGAGAACTATGTTTGTGGCCCTGACGGTTTCATTCTGAGGGATTACGTAGAGTCTGATGACACCAGACACACACTCTGACCGACCCTGGACAGAACCTTAAAGACCTGTACACACTAGTCCTTAAAATACTGACGCTGTGTACACATTTTGGCCCATGGGTAAGGGGTAGGGGAAGTGCTGCCCAAAAGTGAACTGTACATACAAAGATAATTTTATTCATTTATTTTTTACACTTAACTGTGTGATGTTACAGTACATAAGTTATTTACAACTGTGCAGTAATGGGTGGCAAAATAAATTATCTAGAAGGCAGCGAGAATACATTGGTTAACGAATATAAAAACTGTACATCATTTACGGAATACAATATTTTTTTTTTCTGTTTTTGTTGTTTTGTTTTTTTCTCCATTAAACTAACATTGGCTCTGTAGTGTTTCAAGTCACGTCCTCAGAAAGGGAACAATGAAATGCCCGAGTAAAGAAAGACAAAAAAAAAAAAATCTCCACTAAAACATCTGTAAAAGTCTTGCCTCTTGGTTTGGAACACTGCACTTCTCAAGTTGTCCTCCGTCTCCTCGTCTTTCTGCAGATGTTTGCAGAGTGCTAGCACGATGGGCCTGGCTCTTGCAGTGGACCATCAGAGGCTGTGTGAACCAGCTCTGCTCCTTTTTCTCCTTCGTCTGAGGACACCCTGGGTCTCATGATGTCTGAGGTGGGATGTCCTGGTGCTGAAGGAAGTTCTCCCTCACTCTGGTACGGAGCCTCACCACGCTGCCCTGCCCTGGGCGCTGTGGGCATCGGGGAGCCATGCTCTCCTCTGCTGTGGTCATGAGAGATCCAAGTCCAGCAGCATGCTGTCCGGCTGAAGCTGTGGATGTTTCAGCGTTCATCTTGCACCTTACGACCTTTTATGTCTTTGTTTTTTTTCCTTAATATGTGGCTGCACCTCAAAGTGTTGGCCCGTGTTGTTTCTGTTCAGCACACTCGAGGACACCGTTGGTGCCTTCTGTCCCTGAAGGACGAAGGTGGAGGAACGTGTCTCAGCCCTCCCCTTTGTTGCAATTTAGTTTAAAGGGGATTTAAAAAATAATAATAATAAATTCACTTCCCCATTTATTTTCACCCAAATCAACTGGCAGGAGAGGGTGGGCTAGCTTTAAAGCAAAACAGTGTTGCTTCTTAAACTCCAAACAAAAGCATAAAAACTTTTAAGGATGAAAGTGCAAGTTGTGTTTTTTCCCCCAGGAAAAAGACGCTCCCCTCTTCTGACGGAAAGGGAGCGGTTAGTTTTTATTTCTTTTACCTTCTTCTATATAATATATACGTATAAACTCTTCTCAAAGAAATCTTCTTTTCAAACCGGCTAGCCCTTACTGAACTTGCTGTCTGATGTCTCTTTGAAAAATGAGGATTTTAGACCGCACACTCTGTGTCTCCGTGTGTTCATGTCATGCAGGCAACAGTACAAAATCGTCATTGACGTCGACCATTGGCACGTAAAAGGAGGGAACCTCATTGACGCACAGGGATTTGTGTCCAGCAGGGTCCAGCTCCTGCACCTTGAGTTGCCATTCCATCCTCTGCACTGCGTTGAGAGCGGCGGCCTCATGCTGCTGCCGCATCAGTAAGCATGTCTGCGGGACCAGGACCGTAACGTTAATAAGAAATAATGACGCAAAAGCTCTGATTAAGGGTCAGTTCAAACAAAATCTAATCTACCTCAAGAAATTGCCTGTTCGTAGAAATCAGTTAGAATCATGCTGTATTGCATAAGGTTCACTCAGTCAGAATGTTCTTTACGTAGCGCATCAGTATATACAGGATAAGAATTCCATCAGTAAGACCCTCACCTTCATGCGGTCATATTTATCGTCCACGTCTTGAATCCAAGAAATAAACTGCCGGGCGTTAAAGCGGTCTCTCACAGATTTGTTTTCATCCCCCTGTTAAAACACATCAGCATTTAGCAAATTATTCTACACCCGTGGAACTGTTAGCATTGAGATGTGAGGCTGGTTCACGATGAGAGTAAAGGTATTTTACCTGGCTCTCTGATGGCATATTGTAAACCTCTGAATCCAGAAGCATGGTGCAAGCGCTAAACGGGACAGCCTGATTAGCAATGGTTCTGGCCGCTCTGCAGTGAACTCGCAGGACCTCTTGTTCACAGGACACAATCAGCTTTTCCTATAGGAAAAGAAAAGAAAATTTCGAGATGTTCATAAGGCCAGTCTAGACACTCTGACCCTTGTGATGACGTTTGATTAAGGTGGTACGTAGAATTTTCCAAACATCAGATAAGTGCAAGATGAAATGAGAAATTTGACTGTATTATGCCATACTTTGTACAGTTTAGGGGAAAAAAAAAAAAACATTCCAGATACAGGGCTTTTCTATTACACAGAAGACTTGATCACTCGATAAGGTTGTGCGCTGAGCGATCAAAAGCACCAATTTTAACAGGATGACTCCTAAAGCACGCTGAGGGATCCAGGGGCAGGAAACAGGCAGTGTGTGGGTGATGGAGTTGGTGGATTTACCCGCTCAATGCTGTGCTGCAGTCGCAGTTTCCCCCTTACTGCCTCCTGCTGTCTGAAGAGCTCCTTCAAGGGCTCAGACAAAGATGGAGGTGGAGCAATCTGCAGGACAGAACCAAAAATCTCTTTTGGTATAAATTTTGAAACGCTGGTTTCCAAATGTTTGTTATAAAGTTGTGTAAACGCAACAAAGGTAGTGTTATTGTGTAAAACGCTGTTCTTACCACTGGGATATGTAGTTTGCTCAGTGGTTTGCCATCTAGCAGGTAGGAGCCGGTGTACGTCACATATTCTGCATAGCACTGGGGAGCTTGTGGTGTTATATAGCAAAGGATTTTCCGTTTCTCTTCAATCTTTTTGCGGATCTGTAAGTACTCAAAGTAAGGGTTGGAGCGGTCGCTGTGGTATGGCTCAATTTCATCCAGCTTGATGGCATTGACTATAACTGCTAATGTTTGCTGTATCATCTCCCGTGTTTGCTGCATCGCTGTGTTGACGAGCTGAACCTGTACTTGTTGCTGGCCTGATTTCTGGAACTTCCTTTTGCGAGGATGCTGCGTCTGGCCATCTTCCTCCTCAGTGCGGCCTTTAGTTTTGGTGACGAGAACAGGAGCTGAAGCCTGAGCAGGGATGGTGCTGATTGGCTCCTTCTCTTTCTCTCCAGAGGTAAGAGAGGATGGAGAAATAGTAGTGATGCTTGTAGTAACAGGAGAGGAGGTTGTGGAAGATGAAACACTCGTCACAGTGTTCTGCTTACTCTGGTTGGCCAGCATCTGTGCGCGATTACGAGTCATTCTTGGCGCTATCTCCTCAACCTTTTTGGGGGCCTCAGTTGTGGCAGGTGCAACTGGGAGTTTGACCGTTGTCTCCAAAGTTTCTGATATTTGGGGGGTGCTGGATGATGTGACAGTCAAGACTGGAGCAGGGGGGCAAGAGTTGCACGATGTACCCAAGACAACCACGGGATTAGATGCAATTTGATCTGATTTTAAAGGCGCCAGTGGTTCCAAACATGGTGTTACTGCCACCAGCATATCGGGGACTGTGTCTTTCTGTCTATATTCCTGGTCATTCTCTCCATCAACATCTGAATACATGTTGCCATCACCCTCATCATGGTCATCAAACAGATGCACATCTTCCTGGATGGTTTCTTTAATTGATGGAACATCTTGAATGTTGTGAGGTTCTGGTTCGAGCTCATGTTGGGGTCTGTAGCTCTCTTCATGGGCAGTTGGCGCTAAATCCTGAGCAGACTCGCATGGAAGAACAACTACAGGCGAGCATGGAGGCTTAGTCAAACTGGGAAAGCCAACATCCAATACCCCTAGCTCTTTGCTTGCTTCCAAAGGTCTTATTGGGACAGGAGGAGGATGTTTGTTCTCTGTTGTCTCTGAGGTTGTAACTTCAGGCTCATGCATCTCTTTTTCTGGGAAGGCAAGTTCCGTCAAAGAGAACGGACTCAAAGGATCTAGCTCATCAACTGCGTTAGGAAAGGGGTCAACCCAGTGAGACTCACAGCTTCCTGGTTGGGCAAGACTGCCCTGAGGGTAACTGAGTGATTCTTCTCTATTCTCTTGTGCCACACACGATGGCTCAATGTCCATTGGATTCTCCTCAACATGTGGTTTGATATCTGTGAAGAAGGTTTCTAGTCGAGTTGAGGAGGGTGGCATGAAGTTTGATTCTGCAGACTCTGCTTCAGGTCTCGGTGATGATGAAATATCCTCTACGCCGTCTTTCTGTACGTCATAATGACTTTCTGAAATGTGTTGGTATGACCTGGGATATGTAGAATAAGGGGGTGTCATGGATGAGTGGACAGGTATTGCGGTTGGAATAGGTGGAAGGTCACAATCAGAGTGTGAATATGGACTGCTGATCTTTGAAACCGCAGCTTCAACCTCTCCATAACTTTCATGGGGAGATTTCATAAGACCATCTGAGTTCCACCCTATAGACTGATCACAAGAGTTCTCCATGTTATTATCTTGAGGATGAGTGGGTGTCAGTGGAAGGACTTCAGGCTCTCTACGATCTAGAGAGTCAGCCCAAGTCTTCATGACAGAATCTTCTAATCCAAGAGAATATGTGGGGTCTTCAGTAGACTGCATGGCCTGATCTGAAGCAATCCGAGTTTCAGCCGTTTCCTCCGAATTATCCTCCTCTTCGTCCTCCTCTTCTTCTTCCTCTTCTTCATTATCATCCTCCTCATCTTCATCCTGCTCCTCAACAAGGGGAGGTAAATATTCACTGCCACTCACTGGATCAGAGGGCAACAAACTGGGCTCACTTTGATGTGGTTCAGACAAATCATCAATGTCCATCGGAGGCAAAGCCGCAGGGGCTGGTGTCAGAGGAGCAGCTATGTCCAGACACTGAGTGTCAGATCTATGGACTGGAGTCGAGGGCTTCATGAGATAACTGTACATACTCTCTGGAGGGAGTTCACTGGCATCATTCCCAGAACTGGCTGCAGAAGCTCTATCGGGTACAGGCTGTGCTGAATCAGGCCTTGGAGACAGCATGTTAATGTGAGGTGAGGGGTATGAAGACGAAAGACCATCGAGTCTCTCCATTGGGAGGGTTTTGTCTTCAGAAAGATGTGAGGCAGAAGACTCGAATTCTTGAGGTGCGTTTTGCTGTCGAAGAAACTTGTCAGCTTCTGCTTTGAACTCTTCTTCTAAAGGTCTTCTGACGTCAGAGGTGACTGATCGACTCTCGAGGGGTAACTGCATATTTTTCGCTGGTGTGATGCAGGTTCCTTCTGGGAAACTATGGGATGAGTTCTGGGACGTGTATCTATCAAAGAATGTCGGGGAGCAGGCGTTCATTGACATGGACATTGCGGAAGAGTTCTGACAGTCGAGTCCATCGAATATGATTTCTTGGTAGTCCTCCGTACTGCAGGATGGTGTACGAGGAGTCTGCATGACTTCCTCATAGCTTGGACATGAAATCACAGATGCAGGAGTGGGGACCCCTGTTGGCCTGTTCTGATCAGGTCGTGGAGAAGCAGGAAGATTTTCCTTCATCTGGTGGCCTGCTAGCCAGTCTTTTGAGTTTTGGCTGTCCAGTGGCTGTGATTTTCTATCAGGGGACATCATCTGAGATGGAAGGCTCACATCTTTAAGTTTCTTGTCTTTCAAAGCAGAGTCTAATGTGCCAGTCTTCTTAGATGAGAGATCGCTACGGTTCTTTTTGAGATCCTCACTGGACTTGATTTTCTCTTTAAACTTGGGATCTCCTGATTTATGCCTTAATTTCTCCATTTGTTTCATCTTCTCCTTGTGTCTCTTATGGCGCTCTTCATTCTCCTGATCCTTTAAACTAAGCATTTTGCCAAAGCTCGTTAGTCTGAGATCACCATCAACCAGAAGTTTCTCACGTGGGCGAGTGTCTTTCCGGGTGGTGTCTTTTGACTGGCTGAGCTTGTCGCCGTCATTGAGCTTATCCTTGGTCTTGTTATAATCTGTTCTATCTTTGTCTGCAATGTCCCGATTTCTGTCCTTGTTTTTGCCATCAAACTTTGGACTATCTTCTTTTGACTTGTCTTTTAAATTTGTGACTTGAGGGCTCTCTTTCAGTCCAGATTTTTGCTCGTCTTTGATGTGTCGGAAAGACCCAAAACCATCTGAATATTTGTGTTTCTCCTCTTTGAGCTTTTCCTTATGCTTCTCTTTCTTCTTTTTGTCTTTAATCTTTTCGCTAGTAATGATGCTATTTGTCTTATCCTTTTTGGACATTTCCTTTTCAAACTCCAGAGTTTTGTCCAAGTCATCCTCTCCATCACCCTTAGAACCATAAGGAAAAGTATATGGATCAGCTTCCAGGGGCATGGGCTCTTTCTCAACAGGCAGGCTCTCTCTGCGGCCAAAGGACTCTCTAAGCTCCTCCGACTTGTCCCGCTTATCAGCTTTCTCTTTCTTGCCCTTCTCCTTCTCCTTGTCATGACTCTTTTTGGAGGATGAGGAAGAGGAATGCCTATGCCGCTCCTTCTCTCTGAATTTGTCCTGTGGGTTAGAGATGGACAGTGACTCTCTTCGATCTTCTGACATATCTGGCAAGGTGATATTCGAGGAGTCATAGAAGCTGCTTGAAACTGGCTCATGCCCCCGGTCTGTGAAACTGTCTGATGACATCTCGCTGTTCTTATCATTGGAGTCATCTTTGTAGTCATTCATGGCCTCCTCCTCTAGCTTCTCAAGCAAGGATTTCTCATTCTCACCACTGCCCTTAGAAAGTTTTCTATCTTTCAGATGGTCTGGTTTATCTTTGTATTTGCTTTTGCCCTTTTCCTCGGTGAGCTCCCTCTTGTCTGTTGGTTTCTGTCGGATTTTCTTTTCCTGATTCGAGTCCACAGACACTCTGTCTTTGCGGTCCTTGTGTTTTATATCAGTTGAATCCTTGTCTTTCTTATCTTTGTGTTTTTCCATTGAGCCTTTTCTCTCTTTTCCTGCATCAAACATCTTTTCTTTCTTTTTATCTTTATGCTCCTTTTCTTTCTTATTTTCTATCGAGTGTTGTTTCCCCTCCCCAGAATACTTCCTGTGTTTATCCGTCAGGATATCTAGGTCATCTCTATCAGGTGTGGAGTCTTTACGGTGAGAGTCCAATAGTCCAAAAGAATCGCTCAATTTTGCCACCCCTCCATTGTAATTATCACTCTCATCTTCACTCTCATCCGTGAATATATCCTCAATTTTATACCAGGTCTTCTCCCTCACCTTTTCACTCTTCTTTTCTTCCTTTTTAAATTCAAGAAAATCCTTTTCACCATGTTTGTCTTGGAATATTTTTTCTTTCTTGTCTTTACTCTGCTCAGATGACATCTTCCTCTCCTTATCCTTACTGTGAGAATCTTTGTGTTTATCTTTAGCCCCATCTTTCTTGTCTTTGGAGCTCCTTTCAATGTCTTTATCTTTCAAAGACCTGTCCACCAAGTTTTTCTCAGGTTTCTCCTGGTCCAAACTTCGATCTTTAGGCTTATCTTTGTGCTTTTCACCTTTTAACTTGTCCTTCTTCTCCACGCCATCCCCCTTCTTCTCCTTTTCTTTTCCAGAGTGGTTCCTCTCCCTGGGATCAGACTTCGGCGTAGTTTCACTCTCTGATTTAAAGAAGGTCTCGATGCTGTATTCATCTCTCAAGCATTCCGTTTTGCTTTTGGAGTCTTTACGCTCCTTGGTAAACTCGTAGGAATCTTTCCTGTCTCTGCCGCACTCTGACTCCTTTTCTTTTTTCTCTTTGATTACTCCATCAGCCGATTCCTTTCGTTTCTTCTCCTTTTCGGAGTGACTGGAGTTCAGCTTTTGTTTGTCAGTCCAGTCTTTTTTCTTTTCGCTTCCTTTGTCGCTTCCTTTGTCAGAGGATTCCTTCTCTTTTTTCTTGGAAGTAAGATCCTTGTCAAAGCGCTTGTCACCATGCTCCGACTTCTTGTCTTTAACTTTGCCATCCTTTTTCCGGTCCCTGTTTTCGTCTTTCATCGTTTCCACAATCAGTTTCACAGAATTGTTATTTGCTTTGTAGTCTTTCATGGGGGCATCCCAACTATCATCTTCATAGAGAGAGCTGTCAGAGGAAAGGTCTGATGGCCATCGATCATGATCTGATGCGCTCATCTTGGTATCCTCTAAAAAAGGATTTTTCATATCATAGTCCTCATAGTCTGGTTCTTCCTTGAGGGTCTTATCCTTCTTTGACTTTTCCTCTTTTACAGTTTTGTCTTTTTCCACCTTAAAATGCTTCTCCTCTCTCTGATCACTCTTTTTTTCTGCTTTGAGAGACTTATCCTTGGACTTTTTCTTTTTATCCTCTTTATGGGATTTTTGTTTTTCCTCTTTTGGCTTTTCTTTGTCCTTCATCCCTTTCTCCTTTTCAGTTTTTAAAGATTTGTCCTTTTCATCTTTAATTGCTCTATCTTTATTAGACTCCTTTGTTTTCTTGGACTTCTCTTCTTTAGATACTCTTTGAACTTCTTTCCCTGTCCAGTCTTTATCTTCAGCTTTAACTTTTGACAACCTGTCCTCTTTCTTAAAATGATCTTTTTCATGTTTGGAGAGTTTGACTTTGCTTTCGGAAGGTGACTCTTGTCGAGAATCATCAAAGTCGAAGGAAATGCTCTTGACAAATTTTTCATTCATGTCTTGATTCAACACTAAAGTTGCAACCTTCTCCTTTTCTTTATTTTTGTGTTTATGTTTTACTTTGTGTTTTTTCAATACCTTTCCGTCCTTGTCTGTTTTAGAAACGCTTCCATCCATGCTTGAGTTCTTATAAAAGTCAGAGCTCTTTTTGTCTAGCACACTGGCATGCATATTGTTTTTCTTCTTCTCCTGTGCTTTCTTCTTCACCTGTTTTATTGACTCAACACTCGAGTCTGCAGAGGAATAATCAGACTCGCTGGAAAGCCTCGTTCTGACTGAGTCGGAGAGGGAGCTGACATCAGACCAAACTGGGGAGGACACAGTCTTCCAACCATCTGTCCTCCACTGTTTCGGGTGCTGCTCTGCCAGAGATTGTGTAAGCTTCTGAGAGCCCAAACTCCCATGAGAAGAGGAGGAAGAAGACACAGACAGTGAGCTGAATACGCTAGATTCTTTAAGGCTCAAAGTTGTAGAATCCTTCACACAGTTCGAAACAGGCATTGAGCCCTTATCATCCTCACTCTCCATATCGCCTGTCTCAGAGTCGGAGGTGCAGAACTTGTCGTTCACTTTGCCAAAGCGCACCTCCTTACTGATGTTATTTTTTGTCTCTTTCTTTCTCTTCTTTTTGACTTTGCTTTTGTCTTTCTGCTGCTTGGAGCACAACGTGTTCGAGTCTCTACTCTTGGTATTGCTCTGAGCAGCAGATTGCCTTGGCGTGGGTGCTGGCGTGAAACACAACGTCCGGTCATCCTCATCTGAGCTGTTGCTATCTGACAGTATCCGACGCACAGGCTTCTTTGGTGTGAGTGAGTTGCTTTTGGAATAAGTTTTCACCTCCATCTTGGGGATGGAGATGAAGTTGTTGACCTTGCTGACGGGATCCTTGCGGAAGTCTTTTTTGAGCAAATGCTTGTCATCCACAGGCGGGACGCGCTCCTCTTCATCATCCTCATCAAACTCGTATTCGTCCTTGACCGGTGTGGTGATGGATTTGGGCGGGTCGAGGGGCTTCCCTTTCAGCTTTAAGCCCTTCTCGAACTCTGAATCTGTGTTATTGCCATCAACAGAGCTAGATGGGGCAAACGATGGCGCGTCCTCCTCTTCTGAAGATTCTGATGGCACAAATTAAAAAGAAAAAATTACTGGAGAGAACTTCAAAATTTGTATTTGGCCTTTTAAAAGAAATTATATACGGCACATACCCGATGAGCTCTCACTAGAAGTGTAAGTGCCTTTTCCAAGCAACAAATTAAGCATGGTTGGAGAGTTCGCAACCTTCAGCGGCGTTTCCCCCCTTCTGTTGCTTTGACAAGGGTCCCCTCCATACCGCAAAAGTAACTTTACCACCTAGAAAACAAATAACCATAAGAATGAAAAAAGTCTGAATGAAACCAAGACAATGGCAAATTAAACAGAACTGGCTCACGAGCTGAAAAATTCCTGGAAAAAAGTGCCATAAAACGCTGACCATGAAACCCTGGTTCGATGTACTTATCATGCTTGAACAAAGCTTACTTTAAAGTGGCCATTGTTTGACGCATCATGTAGAGGCGTATCATCATCCAGGCCCTTGGTATTGACCTCGGCCCCGGCTGCCAGCAGCTGCTTGGCCACTTCGTAATACCCTCTGTTGCATGCTTCATGCAGTGCGGTCCAGCCTGGAAGATGTAACAGATATTTTTTATTTTAGTTTTTTTTTTTTTTTAAATTTGTCTTCTTAAACATGATATAATCATTCCTTATTTGTAGTTTTGCACTGTTTCTCAAGCTGCAACAATGAATGCGCTCCTCACCTGCAAAGTCTTTTACATTCACATCAGCTCCCTCGCTGATGAGCTCCTTGATGCGGCGCACCTCACCGCGGATGGCTGCCCGGTGCAGCCGTGTTTCACCTCTCTCATTCCGCTTATTCACTTTGTCTTTGGTTTTTGAGGCAGAGTTTGGTGTTCCCTTCTGACCCAGATTTGACTGTGACTGATGCTTTGGTGTTGTGTCTAAAAATAAAACCAAACAGAACTGCATTTGTGAGGCACATGACACACGGTGCAATGTAGTCCAAGTGTAACACACTGCATGCTGAAAAGGTCATGACGACTCTAAGCTGCCTCCGGATGGCAGTCTTGGGCAACGAATGCACAGCTGAAACAGTGGCCTCTTGTTTTCTGGTCTCATTTATTCGCTCTTACAAGATTAAAGGAAATGGTTTGTTACAGTTGGCTTTTGGATGGCATCATCCAGAATGGTATTTATTTTAAATGCTGTGTGTTTAGTACATTAGATGTGATGCACTAGATGCAGAAAAATGCCTGGATTTAGGTTGTAGATGTAGGAACTCATTAAGAACCAATGCTGTTAGCAGACAGCACTTTTAACTTTTTTCTTCTTTAGTCAGCAGAAAACAATACTTGTGTGCATGGTGAGAATTTTAAATATTTCACAGCAGGGACATTTTTTTTCCTTTGTTAAAATTAAATATGTGCAACCAGTTGAAGACGAAGAGGAAAATCTGAGTAAGAAGCAAGCGCTCTTGAAATAACAAAACTATGAATGGTTTGGTGCACAATTCAGAGCGCACGAATAAACCGTTTAAGATTACTCGGCGATACCCAATGCAACAGTTTTCACTTCTCTAATACCACTTTGTAAAAACAAGCTGGCCAGTGTAAGGGAAAAACAAACACACAGTCAAGTTGAAGAGTAAAGAAATGTTTAGAAGAGGTGTACAAACACTTCCATTGTCATACAGCAGTGGATTCAGACTGTGGTCTATTTCACTGTAGTAATGGGAATTGATGAGGGTTATCTTGTTAAATGGAATTCTAATTAAGTACTGTGGTGTGTGTTTTAATGAAGCATGGCATGAGAGGGAGAGAGAGGAGAGAGAGAGCAGCAGGGACAGTGAGAGCTTGTGGGGGCTTGCAGGACGTGGCGCTCATGACAAGCACGCACCTGGACTGTTTACTGACTCCTCCGCCGTCATCTGCATAAGAAGAGCCACCTGCTGCCGCTCTGACAGCGGGTACCCAGCCCGGATTCCTGGCATGCCCATCCCGAACGGCAAGCTTGGCTTCCTGGTGTTGGTGGGCTCCTTTTTAATGCGCTTCCGCTCCGGACCTTGCTTCTCTGTGTAGGAGGGGAGAGGGAAAGGCTAAGTTAGACCCAATGAACTGCCTCAAGGACTGATTATGAGAAGGATTAGGAGCGTTCAAACCAAACTGGAGTGGTTCGAATAGCGTTTTTCAAATCTCAATCTTCAACTCCATACACTTGTTCACGTGGGGTTTTCCTGCTTGAAGAATTTAAATATGTTTTTACTCAGTCCGTGTATAGTATTTACACACAAACAGTACTTTTTAAAAATTTTAAAACGAAGCAACACGATCACTCAGACTCTAACCTACACGTTTAGTGACTTGGATTTTCATGCATTTTGTATTTTCACCAGTGCACATTTACATCCTTTTTCCTAGTTTGCTTTTTTTAACTAGCTCACACTAGTTTATGAGCTCCATCTGTTTTTGCATTTTTTTGTACTTCTGAAAGTTGTGGTGCCTAAGGCAAGTACACGAGTTATGATTTTCAAGTTTCTTATCATCATTACCATCATGTCTCTCAGATGAGTGCAAAACCACAAGTGCAGTTGATTTGACCCCCTGATTAACAGACATTTCAAAATGACCTGAATGAGTAAAACCCTTCACAGATGCTTCACAAAGTGAAACCCTGCACTCTCAGGTGAATTCCCTGTCTGCCCTGAGAGTCTGAGAGCCTGCAGCAGCAGAACAGGATTACCCAGAATCCCCATGGGGAGGGAGGAGCACTTAGTGTGTGTCTGTGTGCCAGTGTCTTTCTTTAAGGGTGTGACTTGGCAGCCTGACAGCAATTACAAAATGGCTGGTGTTGGATTCGGCGTGGCTAAGGCAAGGTCACAGCGCAGATGAGGAGCCGGACAAAAGCAGCTGCGCTTCAAAGGGCACGCCTGTCGATTATTTTCAGTATCTGGATGTAAACAGATCTGCTCCACAATGCACCAAGACAGTCCATTACATTGCAATCACCCAAACTCTCGGCTCAACCAGGAAGACATCCCCGAAACTCTAAGCCTCTCGCTTATGAACATGAACGAACACGAGTTTGCACATACGCTCACGTCCGCACTGTTAATAAAAACAAACGAGCTACACTAGATGCCATCATCTGGGTTTCAGTGCTCATCTAATCTACGAAAGATCTACAAGCGCATGCTGTTGCTTTTAACACAGTGATTTGCTCAAGGCCACAAATATAATTTATACAGAGAGGAAGCAAGGCAGCAGAAAAAACTTCCTGTCACACGACTCTTTCCAGGGATTACTTTCCACAGTCAGATCTGATGAACTCCCGCCAACATCTGCAAATGATTACACTTCATGTACCCCCACCCATATGCATTCTCTCTCTCTCTCACACACACACACACACACACACACACACACACACACACACACACACACACACATCTGACTCTTAGACACA
>JAOPUC010000020.1:15093613-15107931 GCA_027564185.1 Cephalocassis borneensis | reverse complement strand
AAATGCTCAAAATGGCCAGAAAAATGTCTTGACTAGATTTTCTATTCATTTTACAACTTATGGTGGGAAATAAAAGTAAGACTTTTCATGGAAAACACAAAATTGTCTGGGTGACCCCAAACTTTTGAACGGTAGTGTAAATGGATAGGAATAAGTCTTTTTTTTATTTCTTGGTAGAATTTTCTTCTTATTGTTCTGAATCACAACCTTGCACTTTCGAGGATTATTTCATGTGCTGACGAAGAATTAAGAGTGTAAGGATATAATACTTATGTCAGATTTATATGTTTACTGTCAAGTGAAAAATTTTCAGATGCAAAAACTCCCATTCACTTGTGCGCTGCTCGATAGCTGTCTGTATAACTGTTTAACACTGGTGTAAGAGACAGGATACAGTTTTCGTCTCCTTCTGGGTTCTTGGGCGGTCCTGGCATGTTGAGTAGCACCAGCCGGGCATCATGGGATTTATTTACAATGACCTCGTTGAGTTTGACTGCTGTGTGCATGCGCCGCACGTTGGAATGATTCCTGCAGTAGTGAGAGCATACGTACTCATAAAAACCATTTCACACGCAAATTCGCGATGAATTTTCATTAAAAATGCAAAAACAAAAGCACACGTCGTTATGGTATGGATAGAGAGTGAACGGATAGGTGGATGGATGTAAACGTGTGTAAAACTCACGGCCGGATACTGAGCATGTCTCTGAAGCCCTCGGGTGTGCTGCAGCCAGAGGGAATGTGCGCTTGTGCACGCAGTTCCAGTGCTTTGTCTTTAGTCCAGGTCATGTGGACACGTCTGTGCTCAGAGATGCTGCCGCCCCCTTTTTCTGTCCCACCACCTCCGTCAGTTTCGTCGTCATCATCGGAGCCAATGCTCGTCAAGCGCAGCATTGAGTTCCTGTCCTTTACCAGCTGTGCCTACACACACAATCTAATCTTAGTTTCACATTTTCACAAACACGCGCACTCCGTTCCCAGCAATCCGTTCGTGAGACCCTTCTCCTCTTCTTCTACCTGCCACTCTCACAGTTTTCCTCGGTCTTGCCCTCACCTTTCACTCCCTCTGTCTTTTTTTTACTGCTTCTCTCTGCACTCTGTATGGGGCTGCAGTTGATACTGTATTATCTTCTGGAGAAAAGACTAATACCTAAAACACACACCCTTGCTAAAATCTTTCCTGCACACACAGTGAAAAATAGAACAAACTAACAACAACTAAATTTAAAAACGCAAAACTGCACGAATGACAGCTCTTATTAAACAGGTATGATTAACTAGGTTTCTAAGTTTGGTCATATATGATTCAGTAGAATACAACACACACACACCTCTCTATCTCGGTCCGATTTGGAGAGGCGCATCTGGCGGAGCATTTGAGATCGCTGTTCCATCATCAGAGTTCTCTCATATGTATATGCACTGATATCACTGTCATGCTGAGAGAGAGAGAAAGAGATTGCTAGATTACTACAGGTGTAGGTGATCAACGGGAAAAAATCTACATCTAAATCAATATATTTTTAATTGAAAGTATTTCATTTGTAGAAGGATAAATAATATACAGCAAACAACTATAATATAAATCAAAAAGAAATTCATCTTAAAGCAAAACAAACAAACAAAAAATATAATATAAAAAAATATATATACTATAGCCTCGGTCACAACCGGCCGTACGTGCTCCTACGGCTGGTCTACGTGCAAAAAACGCAAGAAACGCACGGAGGGCGCGCGTGTGACGTGCTGATTTTCGAGCCGCAGACCGGCCACAGAGGTTCTTTGTCATGTCAAACTCTACGGGCGCTTACGTTTTTTTCAGGTTGCAAGACAATCTTACGGCCAACGTGCGTCTTTCTCCATGAACAAAAACCCCCCCCGCAATTTGGGAAACACACACACACACACAAAAAAATCGCACGGCCAAAAAATCGTATGTCCGGTTGTGACCTAGGTTTAAGAAGGAGAAGCAGAGGCATCAGTTAGTTGGATTGAAACATAAATCAGGCAGCTGAACTAATTTAACTCAAATCTATGAAGGGAGAGTCGGTTAGTTAATCGCTTTAATACAATTATGAAATTGGAAATGGAATGAAGAGGATTATTAAAAAAGGCTCACTCACATTAGACATGATTCAAAAACAAGCAGGACTGCATTTGAACTTTAGCGATTCCTGTTCTGATGAATTCTGTTTCAATTCCATCTTTTGACCGTTTACCATGGTCCACCTTTCACCCTGTTGTTTTGCTAGCCATGCATGCTAGCTTGTATCGAAACAAATGGACACGCTGTTGTGTTGATGCGCGACAGTCACGTAGACAGGTCCTGGCGGATAACTACATCATGTTCTTGCTGATACGCAGCCAAACTTTGTTTGCAATAATAAAAATTTGCTGCAAAAATGAAATTTTATTTTTTTATGAGTACTCTGTGCTTGACATTTTGGATTCGGTTCTAATTTGGAACCAAGTTTCAGTTTCCAACCAGACAGTAAACACCAGACAACAGTATCAAAATTACCAAGAAGTTGAAAGAGCAGTTCAGGTTTTGGTTGCGCTGGAACCTAAGTGGCAGTTATAGAGGCGACCACTTTTTAACGTAATAACGCATGGCAATCTAAAGAGATATTAAGCTGCATTAATACAGAAAGAGAAAAATGGCAACACATCACTACAGTACCAGTCAAAAAAAAAAAAAGTTTGTACACCCCACTCTACTCATTCATAGTGGGTGGTATGGTGGTGTAGTGGTTAGCACTGTCGCCTTATAGTAAGAAGGTTCTGGGTTCGAGCCCAGTGGCTGATGGGGGCCTTTCTGTGTAGAGTTTGCATGTTCTTCCCGTATCTGTGTGGGTTTCCTCTGGGTGCTCCTGTTTCCCCCACAGTCCAAAAAATGTGGCGCACACATATGCAGCGGCTTTGCTCTCCAATGAACTAAATTTCGTTGTACATTTGTGCAGTGACATTCTATTCTATTTCTGGACTATTTTCTACATTGTAGAACAATACCGAAGGCATCAAACCTATGAAATAACGTGGGAACTGTGGTAAACAAACAAACAAAAAGTGTTGAACAAAAGCTTTCATATTTTAGATTCTTCAAATTATCCTGCGTTTATCTTGATGACGCTTTGCACACTACTGGCATTCTCTTAACCAGCTTCATGAGGTAGTCACCTGGAACGCTTTTAAATTAACAGCTGCCTCGTCAAAAGTTAATGAGTGCAATTTCTTGTCTTATGTGTTTGAGATCAAACAGTAAATAATAAAAACACAGTAATCCACAACTGTAATAATCCATACTATGTCCAGAACCGCTCAACTAAGCAAAGAGAAACGACATCCATCAAACTGAAAGTAATTTAAGACATGAAATGTATTTTAATGAATAAAAATAAAGAAAAAAAAAGTCCAAATTTTTGCCTGGTACAGAAATTTGAGACCATCTTCGTCACGTTCTAAAAATGCTTCTGGTGTAGCACATCGTGTTTGCACTCTTGACAAAGTGAGTAAGTCACTGGCAAAGATTTCAGAACACGATGCACCGTGAAGCACATTACCTTCAAAAACACAACCCAAACAAAATGAAACGCTTCCCACATCAAACAAGAAACGTAGCACAAGTAAGAAATTTTGTCCCCATTTTTAGAGGACCGAAGTAAACGTAGGTGACCATAACAGCAGTCACATGACTGAGTCACTTGTCCGCTATGATATAAAGAAGAATTAATACACCACCCTGACACGACTGATTAAAAACGTGCCAGTAATATCCAAATATGGAATTTAACACCCACAATATCATTACTGTGAACATTTCAAAAATATTCCTGTACTGTATTTGAGAGGAACCCAACTAGAAAAGCTTCCGAATATGTAAGCGACGTGTTCTAGGAGGCACTGGGTTATAAGAACTGGTTGTAAACTGAGAAAGCCAAGGTGCCTTGGAAGGCTAGTGGAGATACAGATGGAGCAGCTGCTGTGCGTTCGTGTGACATGGTGAAGCAGCATGAGATCAGGAAGGTCTGATCAGGATCAAGATACTGCACAGGGAACTAGGGGCAAGGATACAGATCCCTCTCTTACGCTACACTCGACTTCCCTCAGAAGTGTGAAATGGGAATTCAGGATTATGTACATTGGATGCTGACTGTTCTAAAGTAAACACGAGTGTATAGAGGATAACCCATTTAAAAGTAAAGTGGTGCTGCTTTGTTGAAGCTGTGGGCCGTCATGTTGATTTGACGTAACTTGCCGAAATGCGCAAGAATTCTGAGACAAGGGGGCGGATATATATATTTTTACATTTCCAACTCAGAGGTTGGAAATTCGAAGTTATGAGTCAACCACAGCAAAACACAACAAAAACAATTGTAGCATCACAATTCTCAAAACAATACAAAACCAGACTGAAGTCATTCAAAACACAATTCAAACTGTTACGGGTTCCTTCTCTTTCTGGATATAAAACTCTTTCACCGAGTACGCAGTGGGACAAAAAGCACCGATAAACCAGGACGTGGGAGTGCGGCTGCACTTTATTGTGCTTGGTGCCACACTGTAGTCATGTTTAAACCATACCTGAACACCAATATCTGAGACTATAAAAGGTGCCTTTGTAAAAATGACACCATGAATTTGTGATGCTAATTGTGAAGCAGATCCAAGCGTTAAGAGTCGAGCTCGTGATATCGTAAAGATGCTGAATTGCTTGTTTTGCACTTTTCTGTGCTGGCTTTGTTGGGCCTGTTCACTGCTCGTCTTCGTCAAAGCTGCCTTTTCCCAAGTTGAGGTTCTCAAACTTTTATCTCTGGACATTTTACACTGTTGGAGCAGAGCAACTTGATTGGCCTGTACGCAAAATCATATTTCGGTGCATTTAAACGCAGTATTGAAAGCACTGGAGGTTACAGGTTCAAACCTTTTACCCATGAAAACGCAGAGAATTTAAATATCTCATGTAGCTCTAGTTAGCACAGATCTCAACACTCACAGCTGGGACACACGGGGGAAAAGTGACAAACTGACGTGAAGTTGCTCACACCTACACAACAGCACAGACCTTATATATTAAAAAAGTCTAATACTTTGACAGTCGGCGTCTACCACTGAAAGTAAAGCCTGTTTACTGGGTCACTTTTCCTTCACCAAACCACCTGATGAGTTTAAAAAATATATATATATATATATGAAGTGTGTATGAGGGGGAGGAATAATCAGGCCAGTCTGGAGTGCCAAAGCCTCTCATAACAGCAACATGCTTCATTGCACACACTCCAGCTCCATACATCTATTAAACCTCACTTCTCTTTCTGCACACACACACACACACACACACACACCTCTCTCTCTCTCTCTCTCTCGCTCACACACGCCTAGCTGCCAGGGCCTTAAATTAGCTTGCAGGAGAGGAGTAGGGTGTCAGCAGCTGAGGCGACGCCTGAGGCAAAAAATTGGGACTGGAACTGCTAAGCACTAAGCCTGTGGAGACATTCTCCACTTCAGCTTTCAATTCGGAGACATTAAAGCCAGAGATGAAACAAACTCTGTGAGCACAGCTGAAGAAGACATAAAAAGGAGCTTAGTGGGGCAGACGGATCTTGTAATGGCTGCTGTTTTTCCTGCTGCTCTCTCCTCTTTCGGCCGTTTTTTCCTTCTGGGGGAATGCTCTTGCATGAACACTCACGGGCATGAAAGCTGAAGCAGGGCAGAACAGAGCCAACACCTGCTCCGGCAACAGCTGCTCTCCCCGACTCCGACACTCCCTGGTCTTCCCCACCCGCTCCGCTCTGCTCCTGGTGGTACTGCCCAACACCCGGCTGCCTGCTGCTTTACACACCCACGAAATGCAGACCAACAGCTCTCATCACCCCCCCCCATACGAACCAGCAAGCTAGAGTTTTGCTCAAACACATTATCAGTAATGACGCAGCACCAGACTGAATCAAGTACTTGAAAGAAACATTGCAGCAATCAACATCCAACACACACAATCCTGAGTTTCCATATCACTGTGTGGAGAAACAAACAAAAAAAAAAAAACCTGGCCATAATTCAGCGACTCCAGATTTCTAAGCAGCTTCTGTTGTGGTTTATCCAAATCACAAATATTTGTCCAAATTATTTAGATGAACGTAGCTCACTGGACCAGAGACGAGCTACAGGACTCTTGACTTTTGTGTCTCTGATCTGATTAGTGAACTGACAACATGGTTTGCTTGAAAAAGTCGAGGATGAAAACAGAACATGTCCGGAACGAGAAGTATGCGTTGATTCTTGCGGTGCCAAATTCTCATCGATTCAAGTTCAGTGGTGCTTGTCAAAACACGTGGCATCATGAAGCTCGAGCACAAAACAAAAACAATTTGAATTTGTCTTAGTGATGATCAATAATAGTTGAGCATTAAAAAGCAACGACTGTCATCAGTCACTTTAGCTACCAAATCAGACTTTTGTCAGCAACTGTTTGATGTTACTGGACCTTCACAAATTTGCCCTGAATAGGTATAAAACCATGTGGATATCTTCAACCATGCTCCACTGCCTCTGCAATCATTAAATGCTGAAAAGGTTATTACAGTTACAGATTCACAATTAAATAATGAATATAACTGCCACTGTTCTCAGGTACAACAACAACTCCATATACAACATGGACACGGGGAAGCGCGCGCACACAATGCAGAGCCGACTTGACATAAAACCCCAACCAATAACTCACGCAAACCCACAACACACCTGCGCTGATCTGCTTCAACTTGCAGCTTTTGTGAGTGCTTCTTGTCCGAGCAAGCACTGCCAAGACGTCACGTACAACTTATTCCAGTGGCACGCAAACCTGAAACAATACAGTCTACATGAAGAAACGTCGAGCCAAATACATGACTGATTTACAAATACTGGACAAGTCCATGTAAATAACTTTACATCAATCTCAGGCAGTGCAAATTTTTTTTTAAATCACATGTTTAACAGGACGTTTCTTCATTCTTAGCCTATTGTTCGGTAGAATAATTAACATCCATCACTAACACTGATGAAATTCTTCATATCTGTAAGATGCAAATCTTAAGTATCAGCCTACATTGCTCTTGGAAGGTCACATGACCGGATAGCGTTTGAAATGAACTCGCTGAAGATGCAGTGACAGGACTGTTCATCACTGCATCAGTCTCGTTTCAGAGCAGGTGTGTAAATGTAGTGATTTGGGACAAGCCCGGTGTCTGACTTGCTGCCGTTTATTTGCCGTTTTGTCCGACAGGCCACACACACACACACACACACACACACACACACACACACACACACACAGTGTGCACCTCTCCTCCTCCGCTGGCGCATGACATCATTTCTCTAAAGCTGATCTATATTTAGCAGATTCGGCCCGAGCTGTGCCTCAGTGCCCTCTGTCAGTGCCCAGCCCAGCCGCCTGCTCCCATAATCCCTCTCTCCGCCAGTTCATCACTCCACAAAAAGTAAAATAGGCCAATCTGGTAAATACAAAGATAATCAAATAAATGCTTCAATATATAAATTTGATACAAACGTTAAAAACACTAATATCGTCACAGCTGGACATTTGTTCACGTTGCCCCTCATTCTTAAACAACTTTTTAAACAAATTATGGATTCTCTCCTTTCATATTGCTCGAAAAAATTTACATTAGATACTTTTTTCCCTTAACCATGACGCTCTGTATTTATTTCCCTCGTGATATATTTATTATTTACGAATAAACTACTCACTAATAGTAAATGGGGTGTGTCAAATACGCCAGAGTACGTCCTGATTCCTAGACAGTGTGTCCATTCCTTGCTGCATCTCAAGGTGTTTTGAACGCAGTAGTGCAGTAACGTCTGGGCTGCGCATGGTACAGGACAGCAACGTGACCCGAGCACGGAAAAATAAGCTCCAGGTTCTCATTCGAGGCGATTTAAGGTCAGATTTAAAACAATTAGGCTGATCTTAAATCATTAATATGGACAGGAAGGTAGAGGCACTGTAACCGTTACACCAAGTGGTTGCTATGGAAACGAGTCATTGGTGCAGCGATGCCTATATTTCTGAAGTGATGTGGATACACAGACTACAATATTAAAAAAAGCTTCATTTTTCATCAAATAAGCTAAAACTGGACAAAAACACTAGAAACTATAGCAAATGAGAAATTCTCAAAAAAAAAAAAAAAAAGACAATCACAAAAACGGAGATGCGGCAAAGAGAAACGAAGTGTGAGGTGGCTGAGACAGCCTGAGCAACAGTGCTGTAAAATCAGGCCTCCCTATAACCCATCTCTGGCTTTCTGTCTCTCTGTGCTTGCATAATCCGTCTGTCCATCGACACAAGCGAGCTTGAGCAGAGAGGGTGCTGCAACACTGCCTGCTGGGTGAGGACGATGCGTAGAAAGAAGCAGAGAGAGGACAGCAGTGAGAGAGGAACAGAAAAAGTGCACAGTGTGCGTGTGACTGGCATTTCAAGCAGCAGAGAATACCATCCTGGCCAGCTAATCTGTGCGAGTGTGACAATTTATTCAGGCTCACGTTACTGCCGAGTGCGAAATGCGCCGCGGAGGAGGAAGTGCAGGAAACAGTGCCTGAGTCTCCAGCAACACACTCAACGGCCTTTTCACTGCCATCTCTCCCTGCAGCCTCACTCTGAGCCTCATACAGTCTTCAGCTGCCATCAAACTTACTGACAGGCAACACATCTGGTGTATACTGTAAAACTTAACCCTCACTGCGTTATAAATTCACGCGAAAATGACACCTGCCCTCGAACCATGAGCAACAGAGCTACTGTGATGTGCAATCTTGACTACATTAGCCTCTCAGAGCAGAGCCAAAGAAAACACCAAACCAGCAGGAAGAGCAGACATGGAACTGAAGTCGGTTCAGTGTAAACTAAAACAGGCAAATTCTGGGTGGAGTCAGAAATAACGCAGGCCACGGACTGGTCAAATACAATCATCATCACAAGTCAAATGAGCCACATGGCTCAGCTTTGGGCTCAAAACAAACAGACCTCTGAACATTATCATGTGTTACAAATGCATGCCGTGGTGGTGTTGCAAAGACGCGTGTTATTTACTGTTCCACTGGTCTGCGTGATGCTGTTTATGTCCCTGTTCAACCTAATAATCTGGTGCAGTCCGTTCATTCCACTGGCATCTGATCAGCAACGCAAATTACAAAAGCCTCCACTTCTGATTAAGCCAATGATCAGGTTTCTCATGAAACAGAAGCTGGAACCTGATGTTTTTGTGAGACGCTGATTAGCTTGCTGGAATCTGAGGTACTTTCCCCCTTCAGCAGTGCTGGACTTCAGTCATGGCTGAAGGTCTCAGGACATGCTAATGGCCAGCTCTCTGGAAAAACCCAAGCCTCATGCTGAAGGAGGTGGAAATCCCTGTATTGAGAACACAGGGCCTTTCATTCGTTCTCTGCGCCGCTCACGGCAGCTCGAGGGCCATGGGATTAGACAAATGACCACTTCAACTGAGCTACTCTCATTCAGCCCACACATTATTGCACTATAGTGTCAGGGAAAGGACACGAGGCACCACAAACCAACAGGACTGGGGAAGAGGAACGGCTCGTAACACTGGTGTCCTATCAATGTCTTAAATTCGTCACATCAGGCGACTAAATATGACTATTGAGCTGATTTTTACAGAAATGTCCAACATATCAGACACTGCGAGGACATCTTTCGTTGCAGCAGCACAACTTCAGCTGCCAGTGAGCACATCACACAATGCTTCCTAAAGCTAAGGTCACACAGCCGGTTAAACGGGAGAACCGTGGTTAGGGCAACCGTGGCCATTTCGGAGGTGAGCCGTCGCACAAGTTTGGACAGGAGTAAATATGCAAATGAAGCTATAGTAGCTGCGACGGTAGCAACGGAAGACGCCAGGAAACTAATGGCGGCAGTGATGTATAGCCTTACGGCAATGACTGCAGCGTGCACGATTTTCACGGCTGCAGTACAGCATAGCCATGGCAAGACAAATTAAGCCACGCCCCTGAGGCTAACTTTTCACTTTCTGCAGAATATTGTTCGATGAACAATTTGAGCTTAATGGTTGCTATGGGATGCTATGGTAACCCACATAATCCTCAAGAATGCTCATGCATGCCTTCACAGTTGCAACGGATGAATTCATCTGGCGCTTGACCCCACGGCAATTTTCAACATGACGAAACTTTCCAGGGATGGAATCCACATCCTCCCTGTTGTCAAGGTAGCTCCCCGGCTCTCATGTATTCCGATGGAAGGGCCCGGAACGTATTCCGGTTGACCCCGGAAGGTTCAAAATCGTCTACCAGGAATAGATTCCGGCTACGTGAGACTTTAGTTTAAGCAGACTGATCTTAACTCATGACCAAATCATTGTTTACAACGTGTGCTTTTATCTGCAGCAGCAAAAACAGGCCGAACGATCAGGGTTTTTCGTGCTTAGGGCAGAAGCTTGGTTAGCAGCTCAGCATTATGTACACTGAATGCCTATATGCATGTAAACAATTTAACCAACAGTACAGAAATATCATATTGTTTATTCCGTGTTCAATACACAAACTGCGACGATGCTGATGACCTAAAATCAAGGCGTCACCATCCCAAACCATTCACTTTCTATTTTTATTACAATTCTCGATGATGATAAAAGGCTGGCAGTGTCACGCTGACATTTTCGCGACATCCATTTCCCAAATAGCACCATTTCAAACGGGAACTTCAAGGACCAGCTTGTCATATCCCCCTACCACCCTTGTGTCATCTTTTCGTAATCAGCCAGGCCACATGTTGGCACTTCCCACTCTATGATGTATTAGTCAGTGGGATTGGGAGCCATGGCTGAGAAACAGGTGCAAACGTATTCAACTGGGAGCTCGAGCAGATTATCTGGGCTTGGCTCAGGGGGGACGAGCTGTACCACTGCATATCTAACAGTGTGTGTATGTGTGGAGTGTGTCTGTCTCCCAGCAGGGGCAGGTGAATAGCAGATCCAGCTCATCTCATCCCCCATCACGTAGCACGCCGCTGTTTGTTCCTGCACCTTGCGCGCTATCCATGGAGTCCACTAGGCCGTTGCCAAGGCAACTGCAAATGGTGAGTGGTGCAGCCTGGGCCGATTACTGTAAACAGCGCCAGAGAGATGGATCGAGATAGAGAGCGAGAAGGGCAGAGAGAGCAATATCTCCACTAACAGATCACATTTATAAATACCTTGCACAATTCTGCTGGAATATAAACAGCAGTGTTCAAAATAGTCTCTGAGGAAGTAGAATGAAAACATGACGGCCATGATAAAATATGTCCCCCCCCAAAAAACAAACACAGAAGAAACTGCTTATGAAAAACTAGGGCAAAAAGGTAAGTAGAGGGAAGCAAAGCTTGACATGGAGTCAATCAAAAATGATTTCCAGCCTGGCTGTGTGGACCTGCTCACCAGGACATCAGAAAAAAAGAAAGCACGCACAACTTTTATTCATCACACACTTGTGAAATTTCCTCTCTGCATTTAACCCATCTGAAGCAGTGAACACGCACATGCACGCACACGTGAGCAATGAGCACACACACATACCCAGAGCAGTGGGCAGCCATGCTAACGGCGCCCGGGGAGCAGTCCGGAGTTAGGTGCCTCGCTCAATCACACCTCAGCCCAAGGCCGTGCCATATTAACCGAACCGCATGTCTTTGGATTGTGGGGGAAACCGGAGCACCCGGAGGAAACCCACGCAGACACGGGGAGACCATGCAAACTCCACACAGAAAGGCACTCGCCGGTCGCTGGGCCTGAACCCAGAACCTTCTTGCTGTGAGGCGACCATGCTAACCACTACACCACCAGGCGGCCCAGATCAGGTAAAATAACTGCGAACCTCAAACAAAATGCACGCGCACATACCCCTCCCAATGAAATGTAACAGGCATTAAGCGCCTCGAAGCACTCACAGTTGACATGACGGAGAGTTGTGAAAAGCAGCAGTCAGAGCACATTTTCACCTCGCCACCAGATCACGCTGGTCCTGGCGTCGTATGATTTTTGAAGGAAACGCAGTCGCAGTGTTAGCCAGACTGTGTGCTTCTTCACATTAATGAACAACAAGAAAATAGTGAAGAGATGGATTTCCAGTGTGGCTGCTTTTCATGAACAGTTCCTCAATTGTATTTTTCTTTCCAGAGAGCAGACAGCATATAGCTGGTCTTCATGTTTTCTCAGATCATGCTTTTGAAGTTTGCAAATTCAGTGGGTTAAAGTGCACTGAGAAAAACTCGGCGCAAAGCAGTTATTTTCAGAAACAAATTACATTTCATTTCATGTCTGAATGAGCTGGCTCTTTGCCAGTGGAATTTTATTCGCATGAGGTTTGACTACAGAATGGGTATTATCAGCGGTTTTAACATGACTTTGTAGAAACTAACTGTAATTAAACACAAAACAGGACTGAAGACGAGTGCACCAACAGGAGCAGGACTGGCCAGCGCACACACACACACATCTTACTGCCCTGATTTTGTCCGGCAACATCGACAATCATTTAATTTTGTCCCATTTTCCGAGACCCGAGGTTTTTATGCTTTGCTGCAACGTGACGAGCTGGACTTTACTGTCTAATGTTAAAAAGGAACAAAACAAAGGCTGGTGAGGCAACAGTGGTTTATAACTGCTATAAAGTAAGTGATAACAGGAACTCTTCTCGTTCCACAGGTCGACATCAAAAGCCGGTCATGCTCAAGGAAAGCTCCAACGCCTTGCTACATTGACATTTCTTTCTTTGGTCAAATTATTCCTTGGAGTTTCCAGCGATCGCAGATAAGGCCTGTTTTTCCTTGCCCCTGAAGGAGAAAAGCGTATTAAGCTCTCTTATGCTGACGAGCCTCGATCTCCTCTGAACCCCTCGAACTTGGTGTAATGATGGAGGCTGATGTGCTCTAATCAGCACATCTACTCATTAAGAATGCATCACGCATGAAGATCAACACGAGCGGCAATACGAACAGGTCACTGCTCTCCCTCGCCCATGGTGTCGGCTGAGCTCAGCACTGGGTGGAGGGGTGAAGGTGAGGAGGGCGTTCGTGCACGATGGGCATGTCTCTCTCCCTTGTTCTCACTTTCTCTTTCCACCCATCATCCCTCCCTCCCTGTGTGCAGTGTGTGTAGGGTGCCGGAGTGGAAATATTCACAATGCAAGCTCAAGCCTTTTAATGGACAGGGCCTTTCAGCTTCATCAGCACTGTGGTTGAGTGCAGCAAGCGCTCTGGCACAGGAAGAAAGCCTGCATTACACTGGAGCCATTTCACTGACGCTTCAATGGAGCTCAGAAAAGCTGCAAAGAAAAGGGGAAGAGACAAAGAAAGAACACCATGTAGGAAAAAGCGAGAGCCAGAATGAGATGCTACACAACTATATAATACAAGATGAAAGGGGGAAAAATGAACAACATGGATGGAAAGCATGAAAACGAGACGAAATTAGAGAGAGTCATAAAATCAAAATATACATTCAGAGGGTGTGGAAGATAGAAAAGAGGAGAGTAATCAGATTTGAAGCAAAACGCTACAATGTGAGAGGGTGCAGAATGTGTCGAGACCGTTTCAGCTTTTGCTCGAGCACCTCCACGCTCTCTCACGCCAGGCCTCGCTCTTCTACAACAGCAGTACAATGTTCACATTTATGAGCCTCAGAGCTGAGTGGACTGTGAGTCAGATTTACAGCTCGGACCTCAGATTAACTGAACATGGATTACAGATAAACTCTCCAGTGTCAACATCACACCATCCCATGGTTGATTATTTTCCTATACCAGCATGTCCTGCTGGGTTTTATTACTATTTCAAAGCTGACTGGTCTGAGTGTGCTGCTTAAGAGCAGCTCCATATCCGAGTGCCTGGTGAAAGAACAACTCTTTATAGCTGCTTTCATGCAAATGATAACAGGAACTAACTTGTTTTGCAGATGTTTAACAACATCAAATAAAACTATAAATGGATAAAAGCACAATGTGTCTCTTTAATTAAAAAAATGGAATCATTCATAAATTGCTAATGGTACAAGAGGAATAAAACACTTTCGACTTGCTGTTCGTAAATGTTTTATCACAAAGTGCACATCACGGATAAATTCAGGAGCAAGATCAATGTAATTCTCCTATTTTACAACCCTGATTCCAAAAAAGTTGGGACAAAGTACAAATAGTAAATAAAAATGGAATGCAATAATTTACAAAATTCCAAAAACTGATATTGTATTCACAATAGAACATAGACAACATATCAAGTGTCGAAAGTGAGACATTTTGAAATTTCATGC
>JAOPUC010000020.1:14979551-14992075 GCA_027564185.1 Cephalocassis borneensis | reverse complement strand
GCCATAGACGTCGGCGATTTTTTTGGAATGGGTGAGATCCTGCTGGAATTCTGTACATTTTAACCCCATCACTGCTATGATTCTGACACCCGACAACACAACAACTAGGCATTTCTTCCAAATAGTTCTTCTCGTCTCTACCGTCGCCAAAAGTCAGTCTGACCGTCGCAGAGTCTTTTTTGAGTCCTTTTTTTCCTCTTACGTATGAATGACTTTTACGGCGAAGGGGTCTATAGTAGAGCTTGGTGTGCTGCACGAACGTATTTTACACAGAAGCGATTCCATCCACAATTTTCAGTTTTCCAGACAACATACTGCATTTCTGGTTGAATGAGTGGTTTGCAAGCTAGCTTGTAATGGATGTCACCGTTACAAGACTCATTGTTATCGGATCTCTTGTAAGCCATGCTAACAGTGTAACCACAGCAACCAGCAATGAACTAGTAATCAGTGTAGAGATTTGACCAACAGGAGGTTGAAAACTTGTGCCAGTATTCTTAGCTGATCAACTTCAGTTGGGCTACAATGAGGAAAACATAAAGCAAATTTCATTCTGGCAGAACTGTTCATCAAAACAAAGTCTAAGCATCTGGGGTTTTAAGGGACTTTTACCCAGTGAACAAATTGTTTTTCTGTCTGAGAATTACACATGTAACACAGTACAACAGTCTATCCCAGAAAAAAAAGCCCTAGAACACAGTCCAGAATGATGCAAACTTCACCTCTGGAGCACCGACTGTCCAGAAATTTTGCCCGTGTGGTCATCCACCTCCCGAAACGGAAAACTACAACAAAATCTCAGGCATCAGTTCGAGTGTTATTTTACATGCAGAGTAAGGGCAAAATCCACTGAGAAGACCCAAACCTAAAACCCAAAACTCTTATGCAGTACACAATCAGTTG
Source organism: Cephalocassis borneensis (assembly GCA_027564185.1). NCBI lineage: Eukaryota > Metazoa > Chordata > Actinopteri > Siluriformes > Ariidae > Cephalocassis > Cephalocassis borneensis. Next base: position 14,991,172 of record JAOPUC010000020.1, on the reverse strand, counting down.
CTTCTTGATTTTGTTTCCAAGCCACAGTTAAACCACAAGCACTCAAGCTACTCGGTACTCAAAATTCACAGATTTGCCCAGCATGACCACAAAAGAATAAACAGGTCAGCAAAACAGGCTCTCTATAGATATGACAAACAAATTCAAGCTCTGGTATAAAATGTCACCCTCCCATCTTACAAGTCACAGTAAAAACTGGGTCCTGAATCAGAAAAACGAAAACATTTCACAAACTGTCAAAACCCATATGGTTCTGTAGAAGTTGCCATTTTTAAAGTGAAGCCTGACGACTGGTCCTGTGTTGTGCAAAAATGGCCACCTCAAAACCTCCCTAGAAAATCATGGCGGTCTTCCAGCTCAGAAATTTAAACCCCGCTCAGGAGAACTCGATTTGTTGGGGTGTTGAGGTTTGATTTATACAGGACACAGCTTCTGACAGAAACAGATAAAACATGCAACTAATGTTCACTTCACGTCATCAGAAAACAGCATAAAGGGAAAAACCCTCAGACGTTTATCCAGCCGTGAATCACAAGCTTCCATGAATGATGTGCAGATTATTTTTCTTTGGAATCGGTCCAAGGATTCTGGCAGAATAAACGGTTCAACTTAATTAGAGAAGCAGATGTCACCTATTAAAATGTGCTCCGCTAGTGAAACTGGTCTCTATTTCATGTCAGATCTTTTTTTTTCATAAAATCATCTATCTGGGTTATCTAGACTGTCTCAAGCTACAATTTATCAAAAACCAAAAAAAAAAGAAGGTGGAGAGGAAAACTATAGAACTGGCTTGTATCCCCCCCAGAGGCTTCTCCCTGAATATTAGCAGCTTAATCATGTGAATTATTATGCTGCTTATTAAGCATGTGCCAAATTCCACTCAAGTTTCACTTTTCTCTTTGCTGCTCCTTAATGAAACAGAGCTGGTAAAGATAGTGTTCTTAAAACACCACCACTACAAAATGCATTTAAAAAACACGTAGATGCAATAATAAGTGTTGTGTAATAGTAAGTTTTGACTCACTGTCAGATGTGACAAAACTCTGGGAAAGCACTTAATGGCTTAACTATAGTTCAAATGTAATGCAATATCCACAGAGCACACGAGTCAGAGAAGGAAGGAAGGGGAGTGGAAAAAAACCCCACATACACACCATCAAGGTAAATAAATAAGATCTAGACTGCACATTCGAGCATTACTGTGATCAGCCACTTTCGCTTTCCAAATAATTATTTGACAGACATATATATTTAAAAATTATTACACAAAACTGAGTCATACATGAGCCGATAGCCAACGAGACGCGTAGTGCCGAGTTTGTTATAAGCCATGCACTATGAGATTGAATGGAATAGCTTTCATTATATCCACATACACTGGATTTTGAGAAAGAGCATTTTTTTCAAATTCGATAAATAAAAATTTTATACAAAACATCTGACAATCATTTCCGCTTCGAATGTAAACAAACCAGCAAAATGACAGTCGCAATTTGTGAAAAATGCTACAATAATAATTCTTCACAAAAGAAAAAAAGGATACGTTCTTACCATCAAATACTTTTATTCCATATTTTGTTGCCTTTTTGCATTTTTGGGGGTTTTGTTTTCGAGTAGGTTTTATTTCATCCTCGGTTGGTTCAGCAACACGCGCCGCCATTTTGTCTCTCTCTATTTGCAATATATGAGCTGGGATCCCAGTAGTAGAGTAGCCAATCAGAGCGTGCGATTGCTCATATCCAGTGAGTGTGGACAGGATAAATCACTTGCAGCTATGCAGGATTAGTCAAAATTATGTTAACACTTAAAAATGATAGAAACCATTTATTCACAAAACATACATCATATGTGCAAGATACAGGACGGTCTCAACCTGTTCACCATTGTGTTCAACACACAAAAACCAGCAAGCAACAGTACCATTTAATCTGTCACCCAGGGTGTATATCTATCTGCAGGAGAAAAACAATCCATTAGCGTTAACATAATTTTGACTAACCCTGTATTTCCATATTAAATGCTCATGATAGTTTCCTCTTGTACTGTATTTCAACTAAGTGATCTGACATTTTGTATGAATTCTCTCTGAAGAGGATCTTAACTATAAATGACCTGCAGCACCGACTAAGTTCACTAAATATTCACCATTCAAGTAACTTCAGAAGCCTTTTGTACTCGTGACTGCTGCTAAGCTGTCACACGTTTTGGACACAGCATCGCAGTTCCCAGATCCAGCAAGCATGGTTTAATAAACGTGAAGCAAGCAGTCAGGTAAAGTCATCGTTACGACAAGTAACAGCTCCTGACCCTTTGACCTCAACTCCATTTCCTGTCTCTGCTTCACACTGTGGAACCAGACAAGACGAGCTCCATTTTGAACACGTCACACATGAGGGACTGAGAAACAGACACTTCGGGAACAGGAGACACAACGATCACAACACGCACCAAGATAATAAACAACTCCGCTTCTCTTTAAACTAATAATCAGCTTTGATCTGAAGAACAAATCTCCATCCGTAAAAAACAACTCTGATAATGAGTGAAATTACCAATCCTAAAGTCAGACTGCAGTCTGGAACAGAACTACCATTCACCAAATCATCGAGTAAACAAGGACAAAATTTTAAAATCTATACATGGAAATGGACGAGCAGGGAAACAGATGGAGAAGAAATCAAGTGGTGAAGTTTACAAACATTTTCACCTATCTAATTAATCTGCCTTAATATACACACACACACACACACACACACACGTTACATGTCATCCAATCCAAAGCTACGTGTATGTGAGGAGTGAGGTTTAGCACCAGCATTACCATAACAGGGATCGCTTGAATCTGGTCAGCGCTTTCAATTTGTAATCAGGTTGAGTTTTAAATTTCTGTCACAACTAAACCTCACCCAGGTACGAGGATTAAACGGACAGCGAGAAGAGTTTTTCAGTGCAGTCAGTTAGCAGTTTATATCTGCACCACATTCTGGAACAAATATTCTCTGGTTGTTGAGCACACACCAATGGATTAACCACCAGTGTCACGCTACTATTGATCTTGTGCTACTTCCACAGTCATATGTCTTAGTTTTAAAATGTATCATGTTTATGCCCAATGTCCACAATTATCTAGCATTTACGAGTCCCCAAAACAGAGAATTTTGGAAGCACTGCTTTAATCTGAAGACTCCAGGTTAGAGTTTTAGCGCAGACAAGAGAGGACAGAGACATTTGGAAACAATGATGCAGACAGCCACGTTCGCTTCCTGATTGGGTCTCGATTATGGCGTAGCCTTCCCCGATTAGTTATGCTCGTCATGTGATTCTTTTCAGGAAGAAAACAAACAGCAGCATCTGTTTATACCGACATGCACAGTGTACGCAAACGGTTATGTGATGTGCATTTTCAGGTGTGTTAGTACGGACAGAGCGTTTTCTCATGCGGAGCTAAAATACTCATCTGATGAAGCTCATTTTTATTTTAAAACCAAAACGTACTAATACTAATGCAGACACAGCCTAATGTAACCAACATCAAAAGCCACTGTTTGGGAATAACTGGACAGGAAATGAAGTTAACTTCTCTGCCACCCCCCATACCACGTGCATTAGGGATGTGCATCTCCTTCACAGAAGCGATACACATCTCAATGCATCGCCAATGAACCAATACATTAAAGAACCATATGAAGCAACTATTAACGCGATACAATTCACCCCATTCCGATTCGACACGATTTGATTCAACATAATACAAAAAAAAAAAATTATGCTATACAGTTCAATACACTACAGAGAGTTTGATTTTATTTATTTGGTTCACCATAAGCAAACAGCAAGTCATAAATTAGCTAAAATAAATGAATAAAATTAATCCATATATTGGTTTCTCTACTAGATATATGTTAAAGCAGATTTTATTCATGAAAACAGGTTTGAAATGATTTATCCCGAGTGCATCCCAAATTGTATCTGCACAAAAAATCATTGCGAACCTTTACGCCAGCGCACAAACATGAATCGTAACATTATTGCGCATTCTCACTGAACCTCAGGTGAATTTCAGCTCCTGAACCACACCTGCCTCAATACATTATTTTTATTTGTAACTCCTATCCCACTTTACGGTTCATTTTAAAACAGATTAAAATGTACATCCTTACAGGATGTTTTTTGTTTTACACAGAGAGAGCATTATAAACGAAGTGCACGTGTGCAGATTCCTCAGAGACCTATTATTCATTTACTTAACATGTTATTAAAATGTATTACCCAATAAGTCTCATTCAGATCACGCTTAACCGGTTTAGTTTATTCTGACAGAGGTGTAAACCATGAATGCTTTGATTCCCATGAAGCTAGATCTGCTTATTCATAGCTGATTGTGCAGCATGCGAGTGTCCGGAGGTCCTGCTGATGTTCTAACGTTTTCAGGGCTTGAATATGTGCTGGGAATTACAGCAGGTATCGTCTCTGCAGTGCAGCGTACATTTCAGTTCACTGCACCAACTGAACAGCGATCCATCCTGTCCTCCATCCATCCTTCTCCGATCTCACAGAGTGAAATTACTAAACCAGCACAGAACTAATGAAGGTCCTGAATAAGAGCATGCAAACCTGCTTGTATAAAAGTACATACAAAGATATATATCTTTTTTTAATCATGTTTTTATCCGTATGTTGTATAATCAGCTTGTGCTTGGGATTTTTTAAATGTATTTTATTATGTACTGTGTCTCTCTCTTTTTGTATGTCTGATAACTTGCAACTGTAACAATTTCCCAGCTTGGAACCAAAGTAAATCCATCCATTCATCTAAAAGCTGGACTGCCTCAGGTCATCATCATCATATACAGCAAGCTCACTTGTAAACTCATTCATCTGGACTTGTGCCATAAAAATGCTAAAACTCAGCATTCAACAGCTGGGAAAATAAATGAACTCAATTTCACACACCTACATCAGACAACAACAGCAGCAGCAGCTCTAGTTGTGTACAAAATGAACCAGTCGTCTCATTTCAGGATCTAAAACTTTGCAATACTTTTTTTTTTTAAATATCCAACACCAAGATATCTGGTGTTAAAAAAGCAAACAAACATTTATTCATTTTCAGAGGAACAATTAAGTTTATTAGCATACAAGATTCACTGTGAAGGTGTAGAAATAAACCAGCAAAAGTTCATCTCAAGAACAGCATATCTAACATTTCTAGCCCATCTACAGTATATTATTATTATTGCTCATTAATATCTATATTGCTCTCGCCTCCTAACACACACTAATCTGGGAGCAGGATCAGCTAGCCGAGCTAAAACAACAACAACAACAACAACGCAACATAAATCGATTTATCCCGTTTACACTGTACCCCGTTTTCACAAGCCTTTCCTTTTCACTGGAGCACAGTGAGCTTGTTACGTATAAAATATTCACACACGAAGCAAAACAAAGTTTTAAAACCCTACAAAAATTATCCGCTTGTAAACATTCAGGGAAGAGAAAACAAACTCGGAGTTCCCGTTAGCATCTGTCCTAGCGCGTCTCTCTGACTGACTTACTAGCATTTAGCAAAGGCGGCTCGCGCTACAGCAGAAAAAGGAAATTCACAAATAAAAATGTGCACTGAGGGAAAAAACAGATTTACTGCTTACCTTCGTCCGGAATGTGAGCTACATCTACACAATTATTCGTGATATTTCCCTCCCGACGCTTGATTTTCCCATTTGAGGCCTTCCCAATCAGCGGTCTAGAGTTCGAAGGTATCCGACAAAGTCGACTCTCATCTCAGTCCCGGGCTGACGAGAAGCCGCGGTGTGCGCGTGCGCGCACACATACACAGCGCGCGCGAGCTAAAGTTAATTCCTCCTCGTTTTCGATCCCACGGGGGAAAAAAAATGTTTCTCCAACTGACTCCAGCAGGCGAGGGAGAAGAAATCACGAAATCTCCATGATTCTGTAGAAGCGAAGTGCTCTACTACAGTAACTGTGTATCGATTTTACGGCTCGGGTCTGGAGATATTTTTTATTTTTTTTTTCAGGTAAATAAAATCCGCTTGGAGTGAAAATAATCCCCCCTTAACGTCCGTCTTCTGTCGCGAAACGGTTTCAAGCGGCCTTTGACTCGCGCACTGCTGACGGAGAGAGGAGGGCGGAACCAGTGGAAACGCGGCATGTGATTGGCTGCTACACAGGGGCGGTCACTATGTGCGCCACTCAGGATGTCAGCCGTGTCCCAAAATGGCTCCCTATTGACATAAAGTGCACTAAGAAGGGCGTAGTAACCAACAATTTCAAACCATGTATAGTTTGGTTATATAGGACGTAGAAAGCTATTGGAGATTCAACCCGTCCGCGCGCGCGCCATTACGGCTCATACATGCAAAACATTTCTGAATTAGCTGAGGGCTAATAGCATGGAGGGGTCTTGTATACATGTGAGGGGTGTTTCAGCAATTCATTATTTTATTAGAAATTATAGAAAAGCAGTTCCAAAATTTTATGATGGAATTCGAAATTTCAATTTGGTTCAGTGTATATATATATATATATAAGGGCTGCTTTTCTATAATTTCTAATAAAATAATGAATTGCTGAAAATCCCAAAATTTTTATGATGCAATTCGAAAGCGTTTAGATTTCAATTTAGTTCAGTTTTATATATAATATAGGTATCACTTTAATTTATTTGTACTGTTTATTCGGTTTATCCTCCTTATTTACTGAAATAACTCATCACGAACCGTTCTTGTGTCAAAAGGAAAAGTGTGATGGCTATATGTTTATGCTATTAATTTATTTATGTTAATTTTAACCCAAACTGGTTGTATTCACAGTTTTAATAAACATCTTGATTACAATATAAGACCATAATAAATAATAATCACAAAACTTGTGCCCCAAATCATTGTTCCTCGTGTTTTTATTGTTGTTGTAATGGCGCCATCTGCTGTACAGTTCAGGAAGTGCGACCTTAAAGTTAAAAACTGCACATATCTAATGCAGGTTGATGGAGAGATGGGGCTTTCCCCTGAAGAATTTGTCTGTAACTCGCTTTATGGTCTTTTTTAATGGTTGGTTGGTTTGTAAAATGTGCTTTATTATACACATCTGACATCTCTGAGTAGCACAGGTGATGCAAATGAAAATATAAATGTACTGACAAGACGCAACTAGAATCATGTCTCTGACTAACTGCTGTAAAAGCTCAATAAGTGAAAACTTTCAATGTAAAAGTGTTTAAATTGCAAGTGGGATTGTTTAGTATATTAATAGCAAAGTGGCGCCATCTGCTGGATGAATGCAGGAGCTGCAACTTGAGCACAACACTGGAGCCACAACCCAGGAATTCTTTCATTATTTGGAGGTTCTGTATTTGACTGCTTTATCCTGAAGTAAATTACACACTGTTAAACAGACTGTGAAATCATTGAACACTCATTTTGCAATAATGTAATTTTACCTGTGTTAGATAACAATATCCACAAAAAATGGTGTTGGTGTGTCATGGTTGTGTGTTTGCTCCATCACCAGTTACCCCTGCTCTCAAGTGTGCAACACTAGAGGACTGTGGTGTGATTTTAAAGTATTTAATAAACTGGCATCGATTGTGTTTCTTGTAGAGAGTTTGTTTTTTAGTTATTAAAGAAGCATTTTCTTTAATTCATTCATCTTCAGTCAGCGCTCAGGGTAGTAGTGGATTCTAGGGAACACTGGGCATGAGGCAGGAACACACCCTCACCCTTTTAGGGACAATAGTTTATCACATACATACACACATGCCAAGATCAGTCCTTGCATGTTGTCAGAGAAGAGGATCAAGAAATGATCAATCATGGCTACTGGTTAATGCCAAGGAACATGTTGTAGGCGTTGTCAACCTAGGTGAGAAATTACAAAAAATACCGACATGCTAGACTTTTCATCAGGGTGTTGTAGGGTTTCCAAGATGCCACATTGCTGTTCTTTAATTATGTCACACGACAAGGACCATTCGTCATTCTCAACATTCATATGAGGGGCCAGAAGCTGGAAATTTGTGGACTGTGACAAAATTGTCTCAAAATCGTGTTGAATTTATGAAGTCAGATCCTGGCATTAGGAGCAATTTAGCCCACCAATCCACTGACTAGCATGGGGTGGCAGGATGGTGCAGTGTTTAGCACTGTCACCTCACAGCAAGAAGGTTCTGGGTTCGAGCCCAGTGGCTGACTGGGGCCTTTCTGTGTGGGGTTTGCATGTGCTCCCTGTGTCTGTGTGGGTTTCTTCCAGGTGCTCCGGTTTCCTTGACAGTCCAAGGACATACAGTAAGGTTAACTAGGTCTAACTTGTCCATAGGCGTGAGTGCAGAGAACAGAACCGGCCATCCTACTGCTGCAATTCTGACTAAGTCATCCAAACATCGGGTTCAGCAGTGACAACGATGACTGATTGACATGCTTTTGGAAGTGGGAGGAAACCCATGTGAACATGAGGACCTAGATTCCACCCAGACAGGAACCCCAACTCAGGATTGTGATCTACTGAACCACACAAAAAAGTACCTTACATTCTTAGTTCATCTCATTATCTCTAGCAGCTTTATCCCAGAAAGTCTATGTTTGCTTTTATACAGCGGCCCAGTAAAGAAAACAGTTAGTTCTTACATTATGTATAACAACCTTAAGATTTATTTAAGATTAACCTGCTAATAAGCAGGTTGTCTATTTAGTGCCTATTAACCACTACCAGAAACAAACTAATGTTAAAATAACAATAATAATAATAATATGTTTAAAATTTTCAACACAAATTATTAAATATAACTAAAGTCCAGAGAAGCTTCTGGTCATCATGACTGAGCCTGAAACATTCTTCCATTTCTGTGGGCTAAACTAGCTAAGCTGGAATTTTTTTTATTTTTTTTTTTAAGCTAGCGAAGCTAATTAGCACATAACTACATTTCCCACAAGACATCACTTCCTCATGAGGGGCTGTTACCGGAAGTGAAAGTTTAAATACAATTTTATTTTAAAAATGTTAAAAAGAACGATTAGCTTTATCATATATTTTTGCTAGAAATATAAACAATTTATATTAAACAAATAATTTTTAATTAAATAACGCGTAAGTTGTTCAGAAATTCACGCATGCGCTGCAAAAAAAAATGCTTAGTTTGTTTGTTTTCACAAATGAAAATATATTTGTCTCCGCTGCAGTCAGTTATAGAGCCTGACTAATAAAAGGGATATATAAAATTATATCCCTTTTAGGATCTTTAATCAAAGTGTTTCAATGTTTACACAATCGACGTAACCGAAACTAACTGCATCTGAAGACACTCGATAGTCCCTACAGAAGTGCACTACATAGGGTATAAAGGAACGGTTTAACAGCCTGATGCAGTGCACTTTGTGTCCAGAAGGGCGCGGTTTGGAATTCGGCCCCGCAGCGCAGTACAGTGGAGAACATGGCGGCGCTGCTGCAACATGGAAGCCGCTACAGTAAACGCATCACCCTCGGCCGGCTCTGGGCTCTGTGTTCTCGGAGCGTGTCTGTACACCGTGGCAGGGACAACACGCCTTTGAGTGGCAGGTTAGGGAAGATCCCCAGGTGGAGTAGCTGTGCTGGATGGCGGATGATCGTGCAGCCCAGACAGGGAGTGAAGTCACAACTCCTTCAGGTCTGTAAGGGACAGAAACTGGAGCATGCTACTGAGTCTTACAGAGAGCTTATAACGTTCTGGACGGCCAGATCGGTTTTTATGATACGGTAATCGTGTCCGATCTGTATGGAAGCCTGTTTCCCCTCGCATATATGACGTCATAATAAAGTACTATTTCATAATAATGAGAATATTTCTCAAAATGATGACTTCTTATAATAATGAGATACTAAGTCAAAGTTATGAGATATTAAGTCATAATTATGAGAGTCATAGTTATGATAGTAAGTCACAAGCCATTATTATGAGAGAAAATCATAATTATGAGATACTATCTCACATTTATGACTTATGTCATAATCCCTTATTACTATTTCAGTGAGAACATTTTCTCAAAATTATGACTTAATTCTTATAATTATGAGATAATAAGTCATTATTATGGGAATGATCTCCCTATAATGAGATATTAAGTCATAATTATAAGAACTTGGGTCAGTCACAATTATGAGATACTAAGTCATAAGTCATTGAGAATTTTCATTAATTATGACTTTCTATCTTATTACTTTGTATTTAGTCATTATTATGAGATTCTTCTTTTGGCTGCTCCCGATTAGGGGTCGCCACAGCGGATCTTTCGTCTCCGTTGCTCCCTGTCTTCTGCATCCTTCTCTACTACACCTGACACTTTCATATCCTCTCACCACATCCATGTATCTCCTCTTTGGCCTTCCTCATTTTCGTGCGCCTGGCAGCTCCATCCTCAACATTCTCCTTCCAACATGCTCTGCGTCTCTTCTCAGGATGTGCCCATACCATCTCAGTCTCATCTCTCTTAGCTTAATTCCCAAGCTCTCCACATGTGCTGTCCCTCTGATGTACTCGTTCCTTATCCTGTCCAACCTCGTCACTCATCGCAAACCTTAACATCCTCAACTCCGCCACCTCCAACTTTGCCTCCTGTCTCTTCGGTCTCCAATCCATACATCACAGCTGGTCTCACTACTGTCTTATACATCTTACCTTTCACTTTTGCTGGGCGTTTCCTATCACATATGACTCCCAAAATCCTTCTCCAACTGCTCCACCTTGCCTGCACTCTCTTTCTCACCTCACTATCGCAGCCCACATTTTCCTGCACAGTTGACCCCAGGTACTGTGTCAAAATACAAAGCCAAATAAGGAACAAAATGTACTTACTACTGACCCTGATCCTCAGTGGACTGTGTGTCAGTGTTTTCCTGCACATCTCCTTCTCCATCCTTTTCTCTCTCAGTCTCTGCGATTGTCTCTTCATTTTCTTGCCACTCTTCATCTCTTTGTGTCAATTCTCCAGGCCTCTGTCCAGCTTCCTCTAACTCTGTGAATACTATGACAAATACCAGGTATTGCAGCTTGAATGCAAAGGAAGAAAAGGAAGGAAGGAAAGAAAGAAAGAAAGAAAAGAAAGGCAAGAAAAAAAAGGAAGCAAGAAAAGGAAAAAGGAAAAGGAAGAAAAGAAGGAACAGAAAGGCAGGAAAGAAGGAAAAGGAAGGAAGGCAGGAAAGAAGGAAAAGGAAAGAAGGAAAAGGAAGGAAGGCAGGAAAGAAGGAAAAGGAAGGAAGGCAGGAAAGTTATACAGTTCTGAGAAATTGTGTCCAAAATATTTGAGATGATAATTCTTCGATCATATTTTGAGAATATAACTATTTGATGTAAAACTAATGAAACTGCACATCCTCGATGGTAAATGAACAACAACTTTATTCATCATACGCTTATGAATTCCTCTCTGCATTTAACCCATCTGAAGCAGTGAACACACACGAGCAATGAGCACGCACACATACCCAGAGCAGTGGGCAACCATGCTATAGCGCCCAGGGGGCAGTTGAGGGTTCAGTGCCTAGCTCAAGGGCACTTCAGCCCAAGGCCGTCCCATATTAACCTAACCGCATGTCTTTGGACTGTGGGGGAAACCAAAGCACCCGGAGGAAAC
>JAOPUC010000020.1:13062764-13072797 GCA_027564185.1 Cephalocassis borneensis | reverse complement strand
TCAGGGATCAGGAAACCAAACAAGGAAATAAGGCTCGGTAATGTGTCAGCAACGCAACTCAATACTTCGCAAAGTAAATGCATTTTCAAAGTTTTTATATCGGCGTGCTGATTGCGCCTTAATCCTGTACAGGTGCAAGTTGTTTACGGCGTGCGTGAGAGTTCGCTTGGTGCGCGCGCTGTCCGGAGCGTGCCCGAGAGTCTATCTGATGCACGCGCCAAGGCGCACAGGTGTGACACTCTTGCACGAAATTAGTATAAAAATTAATGTAGATATAAATATCTTATGCTAAATTATTATGGCATGCTACAAAAAATTAAGAAAAAATCCGAGTCTTCATCTCCAATTTACGAGTCCGAATGCATTTAATGCACAAGTCCGAGTCCAAGTCATCAGTGCTCAAGTCCAAGTTGAGTCACAAGTCCTTAAAATTAGGGCACAAGTCAGACTCGAGTACTACAAGCTTGACTAGGAGATTAAAAAAAAGTGGAGACAGCAGGTTCATCACAGTGCAGGGTTCTAACTCAGCCTTTTCAGTGTATCGGGCTGATACGCAATGTTTCCTTACCGCTACGCCCACAATATTGCTGACATGCCTGTAAAAGTTGCCACTACACTAATGAAAAGACTTGTCAATCTTGAAAACGTGGACTTTTTTTTTTTCTTATCCCCACATGGTAGTGAAAGTGCACCGCCATGCGAACGTTCTACGTTCAGACATGCTCCACTCCCCGTCCAGTTCCGTGTGGAGATCATTAATCATGCTAGTCCAGTTTACCTCCTTCCTTATGCTGCATTCATGGTAAAGTGCCATCCATTTAATACAGTACATGCTGATCCCCAGCAATTTTTTTTATGATGCAACATGATGCATTGAAACTGTCAGCATAAGTCAGTAGAGGAAGGTATGATACAAATTAGATCTGAATAGTCATGTATTGTAATTGAATGGCTGAAGCTGAAAATAAAGTTGATACTTAGTGAACATCAGCTGGTTGTTTTCTTATTCCATAAATGTCATTTAATATAGTTGAAAATTATAAGTCTTCAATCAAAAACAATCGCAGCAACTTTTGGCAAAAAATAAAAATTAAATCATTAATATTACCAAAAAAAGAGTGACTTTCATGGAGGCTTGTACGTGCCTGGAAATGCACTAGAATGCATCTCTGAGCATGTAGAACCTGTGAGCTTTTGGGGGCCTAAGACAGTTCCCGAACCCCCAACCATTATGACTGGTGCTACAATGCTGATATTTTGGTCTAGTTAGAACCCCGAAGTTGTATAAAATTAGATAAATTTAAGTCACTCTAGATAAGGCTATCTTCCAAATGCCTTAAATGTATCAGATCTTGGCATTTCTCAGATCCTGGCTACACGCCTACGTCAAAAATTTCATCCTTTTCCTCCATCTCTGTCCTACGTTAGCATGTAGATCATATTCCATGGCCAGTTCCACCTACCAAAATATCCTGTTTCATTTGGAAATATATCATACTGCGGAAGAGAAATGCATTTCATGTCATGAAATAAAACATAACACCAGCCAGTATTCAAGCATAAGATTGCCAGATATTGCCTTTTGCATTTTGGCTATGCATTCTTTTAATAGTGAAATGGCAAGCTGTATTTGTCAATAACTAGCAGTAGTAATAAGCAGCAAAGTACAAGAAATGGCCACTTAAATCTTATGTCTGAAAGTTTGCTTCCATGCGATTTACTCAAAATAATGTAATGGTTTATAGATTGCTGCCCCGCTTTGAAACGTCTGCAGAAGTATTGAGATTCCAGATTTTGTTTGTATAACAATATATTGGTCAAATGTCTTTTTGTCTCGTCTGTGAATTCACAGGTGACAGTCTGTACCCAGAGAAACCTGATAGCAGTATGTCTACGGAGAAGCGTTTGGAAGAGCTGCAGAAGGACAGCCCAAATCTGCATCGCATTGTGACACACAATCCTTACCAGTGCACAGTCTATATTAACATCACACCTAAATACAAGCATCTACCTCCTCTTATTGCCTCTAGGTCCAAGCATAACAGCAAGCTCTAACACTGCATTTATGGAAGTGTTAAAGGTACACTTAACCTAATATAGATAGGTAAAAATGTAATAACATGGTTTAATATTGTAAAATGAATCTAATGTAAAAGTGAATTGATTCTGGAAACTACATCTGGATGTGATGTTCAGTCATTGAGCCAATATGGTTAAATAAAGTTAACCTAATATATGCAGTATTCATCTGATGTATCCTTCAAAACAAGCTTATTGATTACCTCTCAGCAAGAGTGTAGTAGACTGTATACATTTGACTGGATGAAGTGTGTTGCTAGATAATCATCAAGATAGGATGGCAAGTGGTGCAACATGTAAATGTTGCTGCCCCACAGCCCCAGAATTCCTAGTGTGGAGTTTCACATGAGCTTTTTCCCCAAAAACTTACCAATAGGTGCGAAGGAGTTTGTGTAGGCGATGTCTTGTAATGGACTGATGCTCTATTCAGGGTGTGTTCCCAGTATAGACTCTTCACCCTAACTACATACTCATTACATCCAAAAGTCATAACTGAAGTGATTAAATTTTTTTCCAATTTGCACTAGGCTTTCATGTTCTGGGCATCCCTGTGGGGTATAGAATATAATTTAATCGCTCAGTTGATATGAAAAATTGCAAAAGTACATTTATACACATCTACTATAACATGGGGAGCTTGTGTTGCACTTCAGCAGTCATAGCTTGGGCCCTTAAGTTATACAAGTTGTGGTTTAAAAAAAAAAAAGGGGGGGGGGGGTTAAGAATTAATTTCAAAGTGTGAGGGGAAAAAAAGCATAAATAAAAGATCAGACACAAAGGGTGTGAATCTTTTCAGTTTAATCAGACAAACAACCCGACCAAAGAAACTACAAAATGACTGTTGTATGCACGTTGCTATACTTCTGTGGAGACAGTAGCATGAAAATGTTAACTTCCATCACAATTTAAATAAACCTCAACAGAAAACATTCAGAAATAACTCCTCTAGACATCTAATGAACTCCTCACTCTACAATTCCAGTGAAAACCATAACTTAAATGACAAAGAAAAAAAAAATCAGCTTTTAATTCAACTGAAGGCTGCTTCATAGAATTACTTACTTTGTTTAGACTTGTTTGGTCATGGTGGCAAGTTCTACATGGCTCCACGTATTAGGATTTCAAATTCACATTGCGAAACAGAACTTGGAAGTAGAAAAAGGCAAAAACTGTACAATTTCTTACTAGTAAATACAATCACTCTGTACCAATAATGACAAACATCCCACAGGTAAGTTTTTCAGAGTACATTTAAACAAACAGCAGCTTAAAATCTAGATATAAAATGCCAAAGGAATTGCAACGTTAAACCCAATTCGTCAACAGGACATTTTGCTAGCAATCTACTGTTGAAATAAAAGCTAGTGAAAATAGGGTGCCAAATTTGCAAAAAGAGGGCAATTTTGAAAGGGGGGCAGGGGGACCACCCCCGAGTATAGTTATTCAGGGGGAGGAAGCCTTATTACAGAAAGATGATTTTAATTCCCCAAATAGTAGACACCATAAAGGCAGTACTACAAAATTGGGCTGGGGCTAGACTATGACAAAGAACCAAAATTTAACAGATTTGTCAGACTGGGGAAACTTTGGATCCTTTCTGCCAACCATTCAACATGCCATAACATTTCTAAACAGAAAAACTGAAATTTGCAAGGACTGGGTCGATATGAGAAGTCATTACAAAGTTCATCTAGAAAGTTCACTTTCAAACATGGTTTCAATGTGTAGTTATGACTAGATTTTAAAATCAATTATTAAAATGGGACCACATTGGAATAGTAGACAGACATGAAAAAATACATAAAATGTGACCAACAGCAACATGCAAAACTTTTGGCACCATTTTATTCATTTTATAATTTTGTCTTTAACAGAACTAAATCACATTTTGCTGAGGATGTCAGTGCAGTTACAAAAAACATGCATACTCATACTAACTGACAAGAAACTCAATTTTGCTCATTTTATGCTTTTTTTTTTAATTTCAGAGTAATCCTGATTTTCACACAATAAGAAAAGAAAAACATGTGCCTATGATATCTTGACACACTAAATGGGAAAAAGGAAGAAAAGCAATTCAAGTGTCTATTGTAATGTCACACTGTTAAGGAACTCCCAAAGTTATGCCATCAAAACTCATGCCAACTAATCTAGCACAATATTACAAGGTTATCCTCAGTTTCAGCAAAATGTGACTGCAAAAAACCCTAAAAAGGTATACAAGTGAGAGAAGGAGGAAACACACACCCACGCACACACAAAGTGATTCTATAAATGGATTGGCTGCTTTTAGAGGAAAACAAATGAGTAAAACTGAGTGCACTAGAAAGACTGCTCTAAAACAAAAAATAAAATTTGCTAAACAAAAAAAAATTTAACTGGGTAATGAAACGATGAAAATTAAAAGCCTTTGCACAATCTAGTGGTTATGTCTGCAAGTTCTAGAAAAATAGACTCTTCTGAACAATATTCAAGAAACTTTTTACAATTTAATTAATAACAGCAGTCTTTCTAGTGCCCCCTATTGGCAGCACAAACAGAAATGAACACCACACAAAACAAACAAAATAACCACCAAGCGTCAAAAGTTAACAAAAAAGGTCAAGGGTGAAAAATTTCAAGCGTCAGAGAAGCGAAGAGGACAACGGACTGGACGATGAACTTTTGACGTCACATCGACATGCTAGGGAAACGATGAACAAACGGGCACGAAGATATCTAGAACAAAAAAAAAAAAAAATAACGAACAACAAAACTAGGTTAAAGCCACAACAGAAAAAAGGAGAGGAGAAGAAACAGAAAATCATGTAAATGATTATCTTTGCATGGAGAAGGTTGAGGGTCACAGGTACACATTACTTACTTTGGATAGAACATTGAATGCAACACAGGGGATAAGAGGAAGGAAAGTGGAAAGGAGAGACAAGCAACATGCCAAAAGGAGTTAAGGGGAAAATTTACATCCAACACCATCAAGAGACAACAAACAAACAGTGTCTACCACAGCTATAAAAACAAAACAGGGTTTATTTTAGTAGGTAGTTGGGGTTTTCAATATACTTCTGAAAATAAGAAAATGAAAAAGCAATTGCCATGAGCAACATTTAACCCTAAGCTGACATTGTTTCAGCTCAGGACTTCACATTTTTTAAGTGTCAACTCAAATAGCTATAATTTCAGACTCAAAAAAACTCTGTGCTTTAAAGATTTTCTAGACCTCTTTGAATGTACATGAGTTCAGTTTGTGCTTGACTCTGAATCATTGGGTAATGCAATAGGCAACGTGAAGGCAGCTTACTAGTTGTGCATATAGGTCCTATAATGGGCAAAAGTGATATAAATATTTAGATACATTTACAGATTAAAACGAAACATTGATGGAACTAATGACAAACAAAAACAGCCATAGCACGTGTACGTATATTCAAGTTGCACAAATTAAGACAAATGTACCCAAAAGCAGCTTGTATAGGACTGTTTGGCACATCAGTGAAACTATGCAACCATACTGTCAGTGTGCAGCTGCTTTCTGTAAGGTGCCCAAGTCAGAACTTCTACACAATGACCTCTCCTTTGTACTTAAAATCAGCATTACAACAAAAATGATTACTCTAACAAGCATATTGTAATAAGAAGGTATGGGCAGAGTCCACATGTAAAATAATCTTTGGATTCAGAAATGGACTTTACACTAGAATACCCCTAAGGGATGACCTAGTTTATACAGTTATGGTTTATGTGAACTATTTTTACAGGATGCACAGACCATGGATTGAGCATCAACAGGACCAGAAGCGAAACATTGAAGTTCCAGGGTTCAGACTAAAGCTACTGTAGCTCATGAATACATTAATACAGTTATATGAACACTCAGAAGTTGTAGCCTTTCATACAAAGAGAGTTCTTTTATTAGAATTATAATTTTAGTAATTAATACTCATCAGAGTAAAAAGAAACTATTTTCCTGTACATTCTGACAGACGTCATACCACATAATAACTTGGCAATACCAGCTGTAATTGAACAGACACTACACTACAGAACATCACTTATTTGTATTATACATGATGATACTATATTCAGTCAAATGATTTGAGTAATCGGATAAACTAAATTTAAAATCATACACCTGGCAGCACAAAATATCTACACTACACCATGAAGCAATCTTTATTTGATACACCAAGAAATAAAAGCTGTTGTTCCCGTCATTATGTAGGTGATATCTTTCAAGAGCATTCACACTGTATATTGGTTCTGGAGAAACGAAACAAAAAGACCTGTTTCTACTTGTACAACAACTTTAACTGAACCCTGGAAGAGCATCAGAGAGACTTCAGCACCTCAACAACTAGGCATGAACTCTTGATACAATTTTGAGTGTTGGACAAAGACAATACACTTAGCTAAAAAGGGCCACACGCCTGTTGCTTTAACAATTTGTGAATGCATTCACAAAACTTTACATCAGGATTCTACAAAATACTGTTGAATTTTCTGAGTGATTATTAAACATTTTAATTCAGAGAAATAATTTACGCAATATTATAAAACCTCTATAAAAATAGAAAAAGGCATAATAGTTAAGTAATATACACAATCTGGTCAATGGTTTCTCTTCCATGTCCATAAAAACATCAAGACCCTGTAGGCCTCAAGTATTAATGAAATGGTTAATCTTTCCTTGTTATGATAAATATTTACTAATCATAATTGATCATGAATACAATTTTAAGTGTACAGAGTAACTGAGACATGCAAAACTACACGTAGGAAGGAAGAACACAAAAGGGGTAAAAATGAGACAAGTAATTACTTGGTTCACAAGAATATATTGGAGCGGAAGAAAAAAACTGAATGTAGTAAGTCTTTTTTCTTAAGCACTATCCGTAATTTTAGACAGACATCACACTCAGGATGCAATTATTGCTGAAAGCATACAACAACCACTTGGACTGAGGTGAAAAATTTCTCTAAACCACCCTCATCACAATAAATAAATAAAACAAAATAAAAATCAGGCAACTTGAATGTCGTCTCTCCAAAAGTCCTACATAACACTTTGAATGTCATTTCCGTGGCACGAAGTGACTTCAGCAGTGGATAGTAATTAATTAAAATGCCTTGGGCAAAATTAAAGTGGCTTGTGTCCTTGAAGTGACAAATAAGGGAATGAGTATGTGAAATGCATACAAATAGCGTTAATCTTTCCAATCCATAGTAAATTAGGGATGCTCATTTGGTACTTAATCAGCTATTACGCGTTAGGTTAAATTTAAGCCAATTTGACTGATCAAAAATGAGGCAATCCTGAGAGTAAACATGACATCCCTATATCCATCAACTAACCAGCTTGTGCTGAGCAACAGTTGTCTGTGCTAAAAAAACAATACAGAAAAAATTACTGAAAGTACACCAAATACAAGATAGTGATTTTTTTTTTGGTAGGTGAAGAAAAAAAAAAAATTAAAACACATTTAATGAAAACCACTAACAGAAATTGTCAGCCAAAAACAAACTTTTACATACTATTTTAGATAAATTAGCAGTAATTCAAATAAATAAATACATAAATAAATAAAATATTACTGAAATAAACAGACAAAACAATAAAAAGGCATCTGATGAAGAGCAATCTGACATTCAAGATGCTCTAAATCATGGTGAGAGCGATTATCATTTGCATGTATGCAGCAGACCTCCAAATTCTATTTAAAAGGCAGCTTACAAGGAGGCATCAGTTTGACTATCCAAGTATACGATTTGAGTCAATAGTGTAAACACAACCGGTAAATCTGCAGAAACATGACTGGGATGGAGATAATGACTGAAACTGAGAGCAGTCAGTGACTGGCTTTCATTGTGCAACATCCTTTGATGAATGATTTGTACACAGCAAAAGATTAACATGGCACCAAAATGGTAAGAAATAAAGATCCAATACATGAAGCCTAACAATTTGAAATAATTTAGCTGAACAATCTCAATTTTGCATGTTGCTTTTCCTTTTCTTTGTGATGTTTCTAAGAAAGAAGATACGTAGGAAAGGTAAACAGGAGTGAAGGAACAGTAGGAGAGGGTTAAGGGTGGGGCAGGCGTTTGAACTTTTCCAGCGTCACACTCAACTTACCAGAAACACATTTTCAAACCAAGTCCATTTTAGAGCAAAATCACTCAATATGGCTTGCTGTCATTTTTGGATCGTTTCAGTTGAACCTTCAGTCGTTTCATTCCGATCTGAAAACCATTCATTGACTGAATGGCCGCCTGGGATGAAACAGGATTGTCATAACTCACAAAGCCTGAAGCAGGGGAAAAAAGAAAAAAAAAACAGCAATATATTACTTTACTTATAATGAGAGATCACTGGTAAGCATAAAGTCAGTATCAAGAATCAACTAAAATGAATGCTAATCCTTTTCCTTAAGTTGTATCCATGTCCTGGAAATCCTGACAAGTCTGGAATTTTCCCCCTCATCATCTCTCCAATTTGGTCACCTGCCAGAACACACACACTAGGATAGCGCTCCCCAAAATCACATGACCACGACCAACCAGGGAAGGTGGGGCAAACATGTGCTTCCTCCAAGACATATAAAGCCAACCTTTGTATCTTTTTGAACTGCTGCTCACGATGTGGCACAGGGCAGTGTAACACACAAGGAAAAGCACCATCTGCCCTCTTCCGCTTACATGAGCTCTCAGACACCTGTGATTGGCTAGTGACACTGATGAATAGGGAAGAAACAGAAAACCATCCCTCCCAGCCAGAGCACAGCAAATTTTACTCTCATCTCCCAGCCACGAATGGCTGTGGCATAATTAGGATTCGAAATCGCAATTCCACAATAAAGAGGGCAAATGCTTTGACGTGCCACATGGGAGCAATTTTTTTTTCTTTCCAGACCTGGAAGGCAAATAAGTGTAGGTAAACAATAAGATATTCATGACATATTGGAAAGAATCATGGAACGTCTCATTAGCCCCAACAAAACAAAAACATACAAAACAGTTTCGGTTTTAATAAATAAATAAATAAATAAATAAATAGGGTTTTAATCTTACAAAGAAAGAAACAATAACACAAAAGCAGTAACAAAGAAAAGACATATTTGTCTTTTGTTTCATGGATCTACTCATGAATGTCAACCACAAATTACATCCCTGTAACTCAAAACTCTCTGAGGTTGATGCAGTCTCATGATGCTTTCTGCGTGTTGCCATCTTGGTGTGACCCAGTTCCATGGTTATGCTAATTAGTTAAAGCTCCTTGCATTCGGCTATTTCCGTAGGGCTGTACTGTTTACCTCAAGAGGTAGGAAAATGGTCCCAAAACGGAAAAAAGCAACCCTCAGCACATCAAAATGATCACATCTTGTCTGTAGGATTCTATTCTTGCAAGAGATAAGAAAATGCCATGCACCAAAAAACAAACCAACCAACCAACCAACCAAAAAAAAAAAAACCCCAAGATTTTCAGATGACTTCACAGTCAGCACCTTTAATGTTCAGGAAATATTCAGGATGTTATTGTTGTGCTTAGGATGTACAACAGCTTGTAAATGCTTAAGCTCTACTGGCTACATACACGTCAACCTATACGGATTGTCCGGAAATTATACGGATTTTAGCTCATTTCAAGGGTGTACGGGCATATAAACAAAGTCTTAGGGATTTTCAGTATTTTCTGACCTAAATTTATTTTGTGTATCTTACTTGAACATTGTCAGCTGATCGTCGCAACCGGATGTTTATTCCTCAAGCCTTGTGCAGTATCGCGACTGCGAGACTTCGCTCGTTCTGGTCATGCGCAGATGTGGACAGGAGAGATTTCCAAACCTGAGAAAAACTATGGAGGCATTGCTGTGTCTACCTCGCAGCAATGCTGACTGTGAGAGGGTATTCTCACAGGTCAGGAAAATCCACACTGACTGCAGAAAAAACCTGGGCACAG
>JAOPUC010000020.1:12183163-12194781 GCA_027564185.1 Cephalocassis borneensis | reverse complement strand
GACATTTAAAAAAAAGTTTGCTTGTATCTGAGCAGCATATTCCATTATTCCATAAGAGAGCACTGGAAGCTCGTTAGCTGTGATTAGTTCTAACGTTCGCTATTCAGCACAGACATTGTGTTTTTACACAAATGTTTTTCTTTGATTTTTTTATGAATGTGTTGTCTCATCCCTTTTTTCCATGAGGAAAATACTGTTGATGGTAAAAAACAAAACACAATCATTCCTGTTACACGTTTTTCAATTTAAAAAAAGAGTGAGGGGGAGGAAACCTTCCAGTTTAGACCAAGCCCACTTAGTTTTAAATCCAAATACAGATAATTAACAGTTATTCCACGAAATCGAGTCATACATGAGCTGATAGCTGAAGATTCCATATTTTGTTGCTTATTTTAATTTTTTGTGGTTTTGTTTTCGATTAGAGTTTTTATTTCATCCTCGGTTGGTTCAGTAACACTCTCCGCCACTTTGTTTTTCTGTACTCACGGTAGGTATATGAGCTAATATCCTAGTAGTAGGGTAGCCAATCAGAGCGCATGATTGCTCACATCCAATGAATTTGGACGGGATAAAGTGCTTTAGCTCCTTCTGTAGCTAGCTACTTGCGTGTGACACCAACCACAGAAAGAAACCATGGCAACCGTCAGCAACTCAAGATCACTGAAACTCGCTGAAGGTTCTCTCCAAAGCCACGCCTTTAAAACACACTCAACCAAGATTGGATAGATTATCTTTTTGAATTGAAGTGCAGGAGGCGGAGCTTTCAGAATGACCGGCAATAGCCACGCTTTCTTGTCTAGAGTATTATCAAATAAAATCAAAAAAGCACATGCTGTTTGTTGCCATGGGAACCACAATATGAAAGAGTCAATCTTGACGTGAGTTTTGAGAGATGGTCCAACCACATGTTCAAACAGGAAGTGATTTTTTTTCTTTTTTCAGTCAGTCCTGAGAAAATGAATGTTGTATACAAGTGAGAGTTCATATTCTCCGACACATCTCGAGTTGCAAATGATCACAAAATAATGCAAGTGTGGCAGTGGGGTTGTGGTCAAGCATTGGTCTGTGACCGGAGAGCAGAGTCAGGGAAGGTAAGTGGCAGAATCACTGCACCTGAGATTGATTAATGTGTTTATATGTCTTCCCCAGTGACCGCGCCCTATTTAAGGAGGAGAGCGAGAGCAGAGCGGGCTCTGTCCTGACCAGAACATGTGTGTGTGGCATGTGTGTGTGTGTGTACATATAAATATATGAATAAACATGTAGAAGCTGAAAAGCTGTCAATAAAAAAGTAATTGAGAACTCAGTACTGGCCTGCCATACGTCTGTGCTCCACCCACCTAGAACGCTTGTTACAGTGGTGCCGAAACCCGGGATGGAGCGCAGGAGAGAACAGCCCCATGGAGTCCTCCCCCTTCAAGGACCTGATCCATGCCCTCGCCACGGCCCAACAGAGCCAGCACCAGGCGCTGGTCGCCCTCCAGGAAGAATAGGAGCAAAGGTTCGAGGCCCTGGTGCTAGCACAGCAGGAAGATCGCCAGGCATTCTGGCACCTACTCGCATCGGCAGGGTCCACCACCTCCACCGCCATGGGCCCTTCCCACCTTACCCTGACAAAGATGGGCCCACACGATGACCCCGAGGCCTTCCTCACTCTCTTTGAGCAGGCAGCAGAGGCGTGGGGTTGGCCGGTAGAACAGTGCATGGCGCGCCTCCTCCCCCTACTCACGCGCTACAGCTCCCCGCCAACAGCCGGCTGGTCTATGCAGACCTCCGCAGGGCCGTCCTCCAGTGTGTGGGTTGCACTCCGGAGCAGCAGTGGCAGCGCTTCCGTGCACTGTGCCTGGAGGAGGTCGACCGTCCGTTCGCATTTGGCCAGCAACTCCGGGACACCTGCCGCCAGTGGCTGAGGGCCGACAACTGCAACGCCGAGGAGATCATCGATCTGGTGGTGCTGGAGCAGTTCGTCGCTCAACTTCCAGAAGGAACAGCGGAGTGGGTCCAGTGCCATCTCCCGGCATCGCTGGATCAGGCCATTGAGCTGGCGGAGGACCATATGGTGGCCATTCCAATGGCAGGTACATCACCATAGATAATGAATGCCTGGCCATCAAGTTGGCAGTTCTCGCCCTCTGCTACTATCTGCTGGGGCGCCCTTTCACCCTCTGGTCGGACCACGCGCCCCTGCAGTGGCTCCACCGCATGAAGGATGCCAACGCGCGGATCACCCGTTGGTATCTGGCACTCCAGCTGTTTAAATTCGAGGTGGTCCACAGGCCGGGGGCGCAGATGGTCATGGCGGATTTCCTCTCCCATCAGGGGGGGAGTCTGCTGCAGGCCGGACGGCTCCCTGGCCTTATTCGGGTGGTGGGGGTATGTGGCAGCGGGGGCATGGTCAAGCGTCAGTCTGTGAATGGAGGGCAGAGTCAGGGAAGGTAAGTCGTAGAATCACTGCACCTGATGGGAATTAACCTGTGTTTGTGTGTCTTCCCCAGTGACTGTGCCCTATAAGAGGAGAGGGAGAGCAGAGGAAGAGAGCTCTCCCCAACCTGAACACTGGTGTGCATGCATGTTGCTGGGAGAGTGAATGTAAACACTGAAAAGTGAGTAAATAAAGAGTTTTGTAAGAACTCAGTTCTGGCCTGCCGTGCTTCTGTGCTCCACTCACCTGTGGGGATTTTACAGCTATTTTACCTAATATTAGCCTAGGCAGGTTACACCACCAGAACCTCACAACTTACTGATAGATTTGGAATATAAAAGATTGTTGTGGAAGTCTGTACCTCAAAAGTAGCCAAAAAATATACTTACACAAAATTAGTTGCCTTAAAACACTTTTATTGTACAGAGCAAATGCAAGTGCTGAGTGATACCTGGGTAAACACTGAAGTCTAAGTTCTCTTCCATTAGTTTTTAAGTTGTGTCCCTCTTTGGGAGACCCGCCCTAGGACTGCTCCAAAACAAAATGGTGGCTCATATTAAAATCTTTGTAAAAGGAATGTCTTTGTTTAAAACACAGACTTCTGATTGGCTGCCCAACATGGGGCTTTTCATTGGCTAAAACATCCATCCATCATCTGTAACCACTTATCCTGTGCAGGGTCGTGGGCAAGCTGGAGTCTATCCCAGCTGACTATGGGCGAGAGGCAGGCTACACCCTGGACAAGTTGGCAAATCATTGCAAGGCTGACACATAGAGACAAACAACCATTCACCCTCACATTCACACCTATTGTCATGCTCCGCCCCAGATATCCACTCCAGAGATTACGGATCTCTCACGCCAGTGCCGATCCAAATCCGGGACAGGAATTCCTTCTCCCCTGAACTCACTTCCTGGTTTTCACTGCTGCCATTAAAGGCCATTCTCAGACTCTGTTTTTGCCAGAATATCTCGTTTGCTACTCTAGCCGTTTCTGTGCTGCTCTTGCTTCTCATGGTTTTTCCTCTCTCATAAATTTCTGGTTCATGGTTTTTGCACTAAGGTTTTTTTTCTGGTTCATGTTTTTTTGCACTAATGGTTTTTTTTTTCTTGTTCATGGTTTTTCACACTAGCATTTTTGTCTTTGCCTGTCTCGTGTTTTTGTCAAGTTGTTTGTTTCTTTTTGCCCAGAGTATTTTTGCCATTTGTTTTTTGTCCTGTCTTTTACCTATTTGCCACGCACTTTCTTCCCTGTATTAAATCATCTTATTTATTGGATTACTGTCTGTTCTGGTTTTGGATCCTAAATTCACACTGTCCTACCGCCCAGGCTCCAAGAATGGCAAACCCAACGCCCTGTCCAGGATATTCTCTTCCCACCAAGAGGAGTCCAAGCCGCCCGAGACCATCCTTCCTCCACACTGCCTAGTGGGAGCCACCATTCTAGAGGTTGAGACACTCGTGCAGAAAGCCCTGGAGCAGGACCCTGGTGAAGGTAACCCCAACAACACTCCTCCTAACCATCTGTTTGTTCCCTGTCCTGTGTGAACCCAGGTGTTGCAGTGGGGTTATGGCTCCAAGCTGGCCTGTCATCCGGGAGCCGCTCGAACCCTGGCACTCATCCAGTAGTGCTTTTGGTGGCCATCCATCAAGGAGGACGTCCAGGAGTTCGTGGCAGCCTGCGGCACGTGCCTGGAACAAGGCAGCCAATTGACCCCCTGCCGGCTTGCTACGACCCCTCCCGACTCCACATTGACCTTGGTCTCACATCACCCTAGACTTCGTCACAGGACTCCCCAACTCAGGTGGCAACACATGCATTCTCACTGTCATTGACCATTTCTTCAAGACCATCCATTTCATTCCTCTGCCCAAGCTCCCCTCAGCCAAAGAAACTGCAGAATTACTTGTCCACCACATCTTCTGCCTGCATGGACTACCCACCGATATCGTTTCTGTTTTCAAATATGTTTATTGTGAAACATTTCTTTCCACAAGGCACTTCAACTGACATTCACATTTTTCTTTTAAGAAAAACTTACACACAAACAAACTGCAAGGAAATGGCCATACATACACAGATAAAACTAATACTGACGAGAACAATAATAATTAAGGTACAAGAAAAATAAACAAAAATAACTGCAATACACTGTAAATAGGGTGTAAAATACAAGACCTACAGGACAACATCAAACCCCCCCCCCAATAGCCTGTGTATATCCCACCCTCCCCAGGAGTGCAATGTGAAGTTATTGGCCATCCTAATCAGTTGCCTTATCAAGGTAAGAGACCAAAGGTTCCCAGATTTTTTTTCAAATTGCCTTAACTTGTCTTTTAGGATGAATCTGATTCTCTCCAGGTGGAGAGTATCTGTCAAATCTGATAGCCAGTGTTTGAAGGAGGGTACCTCTTTTTTCTTCCAATATAAAAGAATCAATTTTTTGGCAGTTATAACACCATATGACAGAAGACGCTGTTGTGCTACATTAAGCTTCAAGAGCTCATCAGATATTCCCAGAATAATCAAAACAGGATCCGGATTAATTTGGACTTCAAGAATCCTAGACAGGAAATGAAATATGTCACACCAGTATTCTTGTAATTTATGACATAAGGCATAACTGTGTGATAAGGTAGCTTCTGTGCATTCACATTTCTCACACATTGGTGAGACGTCAGGGAATATCTTATGCAACTTGGCCTTGGAGTAATGTAATCTGTGTAGAATTTTGAATTGTATCAAGCGATGTCGAGTATTAATGGAACATTCATGTATGTATTCTAAACACTCCTCCCACACATACTGAGGTATTGGAATTCCAAGCTCTGTTTCCCATTTGTCCTTTAAAGTGCTCGTTCTGGGTTGGTCCATACTCAGCAATGTGTGATATAGCGGAGAGATTATGAAACGAGAATTGGCAGATATTTTCATGGAGATCTCCAAAGTATCTGGCACTACCACCTCAAAATTAGGAAGATGTGTTTTGACATAATTCCTAATCTGAAGATATCTGAAAAAATGAGTCTGCGGTAAGCCAAATTTCTGCTGGAGTTGTTGAAAAGAAGCAAAGGTGCCCCTAATGTACAGGTCTCCAATGTTACCTATCCCCATCTCCTTCCATACACTAAATGTTCTGTCCACAATCGAGGGGATGAAGGTAGGGTTGGCCGCTATTGGCAATAAAGAAGACAGTGCACTGAGGTTGAAATGCCTTTTTAGTTGCTTCCATACCCTAATAGCATCATGTATGATAGGATTGTTTTTATAACATGATCTATTGATCTTCACAGGTGCTAGTATAACCGCTCTTATTGAGTATGGTAGACAGTCTTCCCGTTCCATCTCCATCCCACTAAACGGTGAAGGGGCGTCGTCTAGCCAGTGTACAATGGAGCGCAATCCAGTAGCCCAATAATATAGCTTGAAGTCAGGCAGCGCCAGACCTCCACTAGATTTGTGTTTACAGAGATGGTCTTTTTTAATTCTATGTGCTTTATAGTTCCATATGAAAGGAAGAACAATTGAATCTAGTTTCTTAAAGAAAGATTTAGTGAGAAATATGGGTAGATTTTGAAAAAGGTAAAGTATCTGAGGGAGAAAAATCATTTTGATGGCATTGACTCTTCCCAGTAGGGAAATTGGGAGTGTCCTCCAAAATTGGATATTGTGCTCCAGCTTTCTTAGTAAGGTGGGAAAGTTGGCTTTGTAAAGGGCATTGTATTTCTTGGTGATCGTCACTCCCAAGTAAGTTAAATTGTCCTGAACTACACGTAGAGGAAGCTGTTTGAGCCAGTCCTGATCTCCAAACCGTATAGGTAGCAGTTCACTTTTACCCCAATTAATCTTATACCCAGAAAAGGTACCAAACAAACTGAACACCTCCAGTATTGACGGGACGGTTACTAGGGGTTGAGTAATATACAACAATATGTCATCTGCATACAATGAAATCCTGTTTTTAGTGTATCCTGTCTCATAACCATGTATCCTGGGATGTGCTCGGATAGTTTCCGCAAGCGGTTCTATGGC
This sequence comes from Cephalocassis borneensis, assembly GCA_027564185.1. Lineage (NCBI taxonomy): Eukaryota > Metazoa > Chordata > Actinopteri > Siluriformes > Ariidae > Cephalocassis > Cephalocassis borneensis. The sequence continues at coordinate 12,188,326 of JAOPUC010000020.1, read as the reverse complement.
TAGGGCAAATAGCAATGGGCTAAGCGGGCAACCTTGCCTAGTACCTCTACCAAGTTGAAATGGGGTGGAAAGTGTCTGATTTGTAAGTATCCTAGCACAGGGTTTATTGTACAGTAGCTTGATCCAGGACAGAAATCTCTGGCCACACCCAAACTTTTCCAGGACCGCAAAAAGGTAGGGCCATTCCACCCTGTCAAATGCCTTTTCGGCATCCAGACTGAGTATGACAAGGTCCTGTGTGGGCAGCCTATCACAGTGCATAATGTTAAGAAGACGTCTGAGGTTATGAAAAGAATTTCTATTGGGGATAAACCCAGTTTGGTCTGGATGTACTAATTTACCCATGAAGGCATTAAGTCTCTTGGCCAGTGTCTTAGCTAGAATTTTTTGGTCTGTATTTAATAATGAAATTGGTCTATATGAGCCCACTTCCTCTGGGTCCTTCCCTTTTTTTAATAGTAGAGTAATAGTGGCCTCAGTCAGTGTTTGTGGTAATATGCCGTCCCCATATGACCGGATATATAGTTTACATAAATATGGAGCCAACAAAGCACCAAACTTTTTGTATATCTCGTTGCTAAGCCCATCAGGGCCTGGACTTTTACCACTATTCAATGATTTAATAGTTGATAGTAGCTCCTCACAGCTAATGTCTGCATTTAGGATCTTACGCTCCTCATCACTTAGAGACGGGAGGTTGCATTTATCCAAAAAAGACCGTGCTGCATCTGGTGCGGCATTATGTTCGGATGTGTATAGAGTTTCATAGAATTGCCTGAATCGATCATTAATCTCCTTGTTAGCAGTGAGGGCAATGCCAGTTTTGGATTTAACTTTATGAATTGTCCTATCATTTTCAATTTTACGCAATTGTCTTGCCAATAATTTATGTGGTTTATCACCAAACTCAAAGTACTTTTGCTTGGCAAATGTAAAGGCTCTACAAATCCTGTCAGACATTATTTTATTCAACTCATATTTGAGCGCAGCTATCTCTGTGTGTTTTTCCAAAGAGGGTTGTTGAGCGTTGTCTCTATCTAGTTGATAAATTCGTTTTTCCAATTCCATTTGTTGTGCTTTATTACTCTTTTTAAGGGATGATTGATAAGATATAACACAGCCTCTGAAATAAGCCTTAAATGTTTCCCATAATAATGTGGGTGAGATGTCATCTTTATCATTCGTTTCAAAAAAGAGTTTTATGTGCGTTTCTAAATATTCACAAAACTTGCTATCAGTGAGGAGCTGGGGATTAAATCTCCAATTTTTCTGGTTGGATATATGTCCAGGGAGCTTAAGTGCAAATGACACTGGGCTGTGATCAGAAATAATAATATTATGGTATTTAGTGTTGTAACAGTAAGGTAGCAATTTACCATCAACCAGAAAAAAGTCTATCCTTGTATATACATTATGTACTTTGGAATAAAAAGAATACTCTCTGCCTGAAAAATTAGAAATCCGCCAAACGTCAAATAGATTCATATTCTCAGTGTATGACTTTAGGAGATTGCATGCTTTGGAGGGTTCTATTCTCAGGGTAGAAGATCTATCCAAATAAGTATCCAAAACAAAGTTAAAGTCACCCCCAATGACTAGGTTAGTATTGGAAATATCTGGTATCAAATTTAGGACTTTTCTTAAAAATTCAGGATCGTCACTATTCGGCCCGTATATATTTAACAAGGTCATTGGGGTAGAGTGGATTTCCCCCATAAGAATTACATATCGTCCATCCTTGTCGACAATTGAGGACATTTGTTTAAAGGGAACTCCCCTGCGTATCAGAATAGCTGCGCCTCTGGCTTTTATGGAGAAATTAGAGTGGTAAATTTGTTGTATCCACCTACATCTTAGTCTGTTGTGTTCATCATTTTTTAGGTGTGTTTCTTTAATTATTTAAGATGAGCAAGTACTTTACCTCTCTTCACAGGTTCATTAATACCATTCACGTTCCATGAGCAAAAGGTTAAATTGCCCCCACTCATCTCAAACTGTTTCCCAACATGCATTATATGTTTGGATTAAAAGCATACATTAATGTCTCCCTCTTTTTTGTTTGGTATATAAAGCCAAAAAACAAATAGCACTCCTTCCCACCCTCCTCCCACCCTCTTACCCACCTTAAGCACATTCAGACACATTAAAAAAAAAACAAAGACAAAAACTAAAGATTGTCAGCCTCCTAGTTAGTGCGCAATAAGAACCTTCCAAAAAGAGAATGAACTCTAACTTCAACAGCTAACAATGAAAAAAACTTTTGATCCGAGTAGCCCTGTAGTTGCAAAATCCCTCACCAAACCCATTATAATTCAAATTAAAGGTCGTGCATTCTCCCAGGAATACATTGAAAGAAGATCTTCACATATTATGTGAACTGAAACACTGTAACTGGCCTATTGGTTTGAAACGTGTAAAAGAAAAAGAAAAAAATTATTAGCCATATCTTGAGACTTATTCTGAAAAACAAAAAACACCACTGAAGTATATTGTATTAATATTATCCAATAAAGTCAGCCTCAAGGTAGATGACCGAACACAGAAAGGAGGTATAAATGCCTGAAAGGGTGTGTTTATATATTCTACGCTCGCAGCCGTTAAGTGGCTTTATACGTCTTTCCTCCTCCTTCATGAGTTTCATCGACGAGGGTCGAGAGGCGTTCGGCAAACAAACGCGCCTCCTCTGCATCGGTGAATGTAGTCTCCTTCCCATTGTGCGTCACCCTCAGCTTAGCTGGGTATAAAAGGCCATATTTCACCCCGGGTCTATCCCGCAGTAAGTTTCTAGCAGGGGTAAAAGCCGCACGGTGTTTGACACTGGCAGGTGGAAAGTCTCTGAAAATTTGAATTCGCTGACCTTGATATGTGAGGGTTGTGGACTGTCTCACCCTCTGCAGGATCTCCTCGAGGGTGTGGCAGTAGTGTACCCTGATGATCAGATGCCGCGGGGGTTGGGTATTTTCCGGGCGTTCTCGCAGTGCTCTATGTGCTCGGTCAATCACTGGCTTTTCATCAAGCCGTAGAACCTCTGCTAACAGCTGGGCTACGAAGTCTCTGGGTTTCTGCCCATTCTCTAATCCCTCCTTAACTCCAGCGATCCTCAGATTCTGCCGTTTAGACCGGCCCTCCAGGTCTAAGCATTTATCTGAAAGTTGTTTGACCTGACCCTGCAATGCCTTAACTTTAGCTTCGAGATCCGCAACAACGTCCGAAGTACCATTAGCTGACTCGACTAAACTTTTCAGCGTGTCATCTTGGCCGTCCAGGCGAGCGTGTACAGTAATAAACTTATTGTCACTTTCCGCTTTCAAAGCAGCAATTTCACCTCTCAAAACTGTACTCACATCTGCAATCTTTTCATCAATTTTGGCGCAAATGTCTGACTTAACTTGGGATAAGTCCGCTTGCAGTGCTGCTATGGCAGCTAGCACTGCCTGTTGATCCGTGCTTTGAGTGCATGCCTCTGGGTTGTCTTTCCCACTCCAGCTCGGTGCTTCAGTTGGACCTCCGTCCTCAGACGGTTCGGCCCTGGAGTTCGGTTTAGCTTTTGGCATTTGCGGAGCACTGTCGGTGCTATGAGTATCACAGATTCACAGACCTTCGTGTAAATGAGTCCAATTTGCGTGGGTTTGGTTTAATATGACATTTTAAATGAAATTCTGCAGTAGCTACAGCTAGCGCGTCTTATCTCCTCATCGCTCAAGAGTGCCCCCGCCAGTCATTACTATAGATGATGTCATCGAGGTAGGCGGCCGCATAAATGGCGTGGGGGTGGAGGACCCTGTCCATCAGCCACTGAAACATAGCGGGCGCCCCAAACAGCCCAAAAGGAAGTGTGAAGAATTGGTGTAATCCAAATGGGGTCCACAAAGAACCGGACCGACCCGTCAGCCTTGGGTACCAAGACCACCGGGCTGCTCCAGTCACAGTGGGACTCCTCGACGATGTCCATTTCGAGCATGGCCTTGAGTTCTTCCCGAACCACCTTTTTTTGTGTTCCGGTAGCCTGTAAGGGTGGCTACACACTACCACCCCTGGGGGCATCTCAATGTGGTGCTCTATGAGGTCGGTGTGACCGGGCAGGGGCGAGAACACGTCCGAAAACTCAGTCTGCAACTGGCCGACCTCCGCGAGTTGGGTCAGGCAGAGGTGGTCTCCACAGGGGACCGGAGAGGTACGTGCCACCAATGCCCCTTTTTGAACCTCCGGCCCCAGCTCTGCCTTCTCCGGAACCACCGACACCAACATCACGGGGACCTCCTCATTCCAGAGTTTAAGCAGATTGAGGTGGCAAATCTGTTGCGCCCCACCCCTGTCCGTTCGCCTCACCTCGTAGTCGATGTCCCCGACTCATCATGTGACCTCAAAGGGTCCTTGCCACGTGGCGATCAATTTGGAGCTCGATGTGGGCAATAGTACGAGTACTTTATCTCCCCGTGCGAACTCCCTAAAGCGCGTACCCTTGTTGTACAGGCGGGCTTGCCGTTCTTGGGCCTGCCGCAAATTCTCCTGGGTTAGGTGGGTGAGTGTGTGGAGTTTTTTGCGCAGGTCCGTAATGTATTGAATTTCGTTTTTACTTTGTGAAGGTCCCTCCTCCCAATTTTCCCACAGCACATCTAGAATGCTGCGCGGTTTACGCCTATATAATAATTCGAATGGGGAGAACCCCGTGGAGGCTTGGGGGACCTCTCGCACTGAAAACAACAAGGGCTCAAGCCACTTATCCCAATTACGTGCATCCTCACTTACAAATTTTTTAATGATATTCTTGAGGGTGCAATTGATCCGTTCCACTAAACTGTCCATTTGTGGGTGATATACGCTGGTGCAGATTGGCTTAATCCCCAATAACCCATACAGTTCATGCAGAGTCCGTGACATAAATGTGGTGCCTTGATCATTCAGAATCTCTTTCGGGATTCCAACTCGGGAGATAACGCGTAAGAGTGCCTCTACAATACTGCGCGCTGAGATATTGTGCAGAGGCACTGCTTCCGGGTATCGCATTGCATAGTCCACCAGAACAAAAATAAAGGGGTAGCCTCATGCTGACCGATCTAATGGCCCGACGAGATCCATCCCAATCCTTTCGAACGGGGTCTCGATTAATGGTAGAGGGCGCAAAGGCGCTTTTGGAATGGCCGCTGGATTTACTAACTGGCA
>JAOPUC010000020.1:12104526-12119230 GCA_027564185.1 Cephalocassis borneensis | reverse complement strand
TAATGATCCAAAAGTGGAGTCTGGTCCATTAACACAAGAACTTATTGCCATGTTTGTGTTCAGCAAACAAGCAAGTTCTTAAAACCAAGAAGTCCACTCAAAAGAAGTGGATATGAAACCAGTCAATGGGATTAGATCCTTACACACTAACAATGAAGGAGTTTTCCTCCGAGTTGGAAAATTATCCATCTGGTGAGTTCCCCAACATCTCAAACTACCTGGTGCTGCAGACATCATTCTACACGGAGAAACAGATGAAAACCTGGAAGAGCATGGAGGAATACAACTTTTTATATGGCTGGGTTAAAGATCTGGGAATCAGGACACTACAAGATAGACGGCGGTAGACAGATCTAAGTGCAGGAAGAGTCTTTATTAGCAGGCGTGATATTTACAAAAACAAACAAAAGCAGAATCATAAAGCAGAGTATTTAAGCAGCGTCATAAACATGGCTAGAAACAAACGTGACCGTGATGATAATACTTTCCAAAGCCTCTGGGAAAACAGTGTCCATATCTGTGCGTGCTGATTGTGCTCAAATTAGTATCAGGTGTTTCCCATAATGACTGGGTCCCAAGTGTGCACACAATGGACTCTGAGAGTGGGCGTGGCCGCTCGAGCTGCGCCAGACTCAAGTGCGCAAAAGTGCGACAGCCAAGTGTTTGCGTGCTGTGTGACCACAACTTTTACCTCACGAGTATAGTATATTGCCATGCATCGCCAACAAAATGCCTCATTTTCATCAATAACCCATCGCAAAGCATCACAAGCTGTAGTGTGACCGTAGCTTAATGAGGCAGATGTGACATCGGATGCAACCCAGCAATTGTACCCTACTACGAGTAAAAATTAGCTTCAACTTGGAAAAAATAAAAATAAAAGTTTGCGGCCCACTAGATGGCGCTTCGCAGCCCAGTGGTTGAGAAACGCTGCTCTAAACAATGCAGTACAATGGTTGAGTTCAAAAACCATTATTCAGTTACAGTACCTTAAAAGAAAAGAAAACCCATTTTAAAAATGCAGTTATGAAGGTAGATTCTGATATTAACTAACGATTTATGTGAATAATTGAAAATAAGGACCTCACACAACTAAGATATCCATCTCCAAAAGTCAAGTTTCGATGCAGAATGGACAATTTCATGGAGGCCGCCATTGAAAATATTTTAACCAATCAGAAAAATACCCCTGATCGTTTCCGGCAGTGCTCTGACATCATTTGGGTGCAAGATACAGAAGCTCCGCATAGCGACTAAGACTTGAAGCTGCCACTGGCTGTAGATTATTTAATTAAAAGTTTATATGAAAAAAAATTGAAATTCCGTTTCTCCAACAAAAAAAAGTTGAGGGGGAAAGATAATACTGATGTCACTGATAAACGGCGAGGGAATAGTGAACAGCTGATCTACTCCTATGTGACTGAATGGAGGGAGGTAACTTTCCATATTTATATCCCCGGTACAAGTAGTGCTGCCATGGCAGCCTCGTTCTGCAGACTTTAACCTTGCTAGACTACCCACGAACAGATCTGCATATAATCTGACTTACCTAAATCTGTTGAAGAGGCAAGTGTGCAAGCTTTTCCAGGTCCCTGGGAGCATAAGCACTCATTAGCACACTTAACATGCTCTCGACTCATTTATGAAAAACTTCAGCAAGATGTCACCAGGCTAGCCTACCGTAATTACCATAGTAGACAGTCCAACCCCCGGCGCAACGCAGAAAGAGAGCAAACAAACACTGCTTTACGCAGCTCGTCTGCTCGGAACATTTTGAAGAAAATTGTTTCACTCAAACAACTCTGATGCCCCGGCATTAGGAATACCGTACAAGCCAGCGCTGAATCCAGATGTGGTTCCCGCAATCTTCGGCCAAAAAATGAACAAAACAAATGAGACAACACGGTCAGTAGTCCGCAAAAGAGAACTTCAAAGGGTAAGAAAACACTTTTTATGGGTTCCCTAACTTTTTATCAAGCGTGATATGTTATTTTGAGTTTCTTTGTGCATAAATGTAATAATTGCTAATGCAGCTAAGCGGCTTGATGTTTGTTGGGCGTCTTGCTTGGATTTAGTGTTGCTAAAAAAGCCTCGGTAATGACTAACTAAAATATCTCTATAAATATTGTTCACTTGTGTGTAACTATGATATGGTAATGCTTGTTTATCATGATCATCATCGCTATTCGTGTCATTGTCCGAAATACTCGAGGAAATCGGTGAAGAAATCTCGCTGGCGCCGTGGTCCATATTGTCAAATACGGCCGTGTATTGTAAGTGATGTCACACTTTACGGAAACCATTCGGAGTTCTTTTAGGTATACAGGAACTTGTTTATGGAACAGCTGACCTCGATCAGTGCAATCTAGTCAAACACGTGATCATTTTAAGAAATGGGTGAAACAGGTTTTACGGAGTAAATTCCAAATCCAGTTTTATGATGTGTGTATATAAGTAATTTTTAATCATTTTGGTGCCATTTCTGTAATCTAGTTGTACTGCGTGATCATTACAGTTAGCATACTTTTTTGTTTATGACTTTCATCATTGTGTATACAATTTTCTCAATTTATTATTGTCTCTTATATTTTATTGTTTCCTGTTGTCATCAGGAGGACCACATTGGAAATAAGTGTATTTTATACTTTGTGTTGTCCTCGGTGCTATTTATACTGTATCTTTTTACATGTATTAATTCTACCAGATAAATCCATACCATACCAGCAGCTCGGGTGTTTCTGGCAATATCGCCGCCTTTTTCTGTACAAGTGCATCCTGCTGTAATGTTCACATGAATCCTGTATAGTAAAGCAGTGTTTGTTTACCCTCTTTCTGCGTTGCTGTGGGGGTTGGACTGTCTACCACGTTAATTACGGTAGGCTAGCCTAGGGATGTCTTGATGAAGTTTTTCATGAATGAATCGAGAGCATGCCAAGTGTGCTAACAAGTAGTATAATGCATAGTTTCAGCCTCGTTTTACGGGTAAAGAGTTCAGGCTTGTCCATAAGTCAGGGTTGCAGCTCATTAATACACTATTTTCAGGTGAAAAAATCAACATTGTCACCTTAGTGGACCTTTCGCTTTGCCCCTTCAGTACTGAAGAGCTACACTCAGCCCTGCGCCTAAATGACGTCACGCATTGCCCTTCCAATAGGCAACATGGCAGCCTACTGGTTGCATTAGAGTAGCAATACAAAAACGATCACAACTTTCTTACAAATGGTCAAATGTGCCTGAAACTTTTCTTACAGGCTCTCAATATTATAAGCTACCAACCCATGCATGTATTTACTTTACGTTTTCTATTCCGTTATGGTTTCTCATGTCCATGAAGCTACCGTATTACGGAGGGGCATAATTTCATGTGAAGTGTAATGCGGAGGCCCCAGAACACTGAGAGCATAGAGTACTTTTAAACAGGAATTTTATCATAGGCTAATAACTTACAGCTGAGGGTGCTCCTTATCTGTGTAGTTTATTAGGTTTACAGAGAGATAAAAAAAAAAAGAAGAAGAAATAAAAATTCAGTAGTTTTTATTTTAAACTTACAGAATATTTTAGGTTATATATATTTTTTTCTATTTTAGTGGAAATATCATAGTAATTATGGAACACTGCATGTATACTTGACACTTTCTTTTCACAAAGAAAATATTATTTTTAAGATACTCAGTCATTTGTGTGTTAAGTTGTTCTGTGTTTTCTCTCCACACAGGTGAGACGTTGCCACCCACTGTTCGCCCTGTCCAAGTAAAGGACGTGACTGAGCGCTACAATCAAACCAACTGTTTACAGGGCAATGGGGATAGCTACACTGGAACACTCTCAGTGACTCTGCATGGACACACCTGCCTGGATTGGAACCTTCCCAAAACGAAAGCTTTGAGTGTGCATAAGGATTTCAAACCTGAGGTTACTCTATTGAAAAACTACTGCAGGAACCCAGATGGAGATTTGGAGGGACCATGGTGCTTTGTGAAAGATGCGGAAAATCTTACCATAGACTACTGTGATTTGGAGCTCTGTGGTGAGTTTAGCCCCAAAATATTATATTTTATAAGTTTAAAAGATCTTGTGATCATTTACTAATTATTCTGTGGACCGAAATGCAAATTAGTATTCTTATACAGGCGTGCAAAGGTAACATTTGTTTTTTTGTCTTTCAGATGCTCCTCTGGATGGGGTGATAGAAGAAAATAGTGTTCGACACAGAACTGTTGCAGCCAAAAGAGACACTTTCTTTAACCCTAGGAGCTTTGGCTATGGAGAATTGGGTAAGATCAGCAGATGCAGAGCCAGTGCACTTGTTCTTCACTCGCATGCTTCACCACAGACTAACCATACCAAGACCTTCCAACAAAGTCACTATGTAAAGTATGATGCAGTATTTCCATATTTTCCTTAAACTTTTTGGGGGTGGGTTGGTGCTGATTCTGAATAACAAGGATCCTTGGAGGTTATTTGAGGTTTATAAGTTATAGTTACATATGGAATAAGTTTCATTACATTATAATACATGCATTTAGCAGATGCTCTTATCCAGAACGACGTACAACATACCCGAAGTAGTTGGGGGTTGGGTACCTTGCTCAAGGGCACTTCAGCAATTCCTGCTGGTCAAGGGAATCCAACTGGTGACCTTTTGGTCCCAAAGCTATTTCTCTAACCATTAGGCCATGGCTTCCCCATGCTCTGTTTTGCGCCTCCTAACTGCCAGGTGCAGTGAGAATCATCTGGATGATGTATGTAATGCAAATTCTGGATAAAGGTGCACAGTGACACCCAGGTAGCAGACTTCGTGGAGGGGCATACCTCTAAGTAATGCCCATGAAAAGGACTTACTCATTGAGTGGCATATCAACATTGCTTTTTCCAACTCTTTCCCTGAAAAGACAGTTTTGAGAAACATCCATTTCAGTTTGGCATCTTGCATAGGCTCGTGGAGTGGCCCTGAGGGATTCCAGCTCCCCAGCTCTTGGATAATCATGAAGGATATAGGCATCTTGCCACTTTCAGAAAGTTGTTCTGAAGTTTGGAAGGTCAGAAAAGCTTCCTCCTCTGGGCATACAAGGCCCATGTACTTGGGGAGTGTGTTCAGAGTATTCCCTATACTGTTAGATTCCATTCCTCGGTTGGCAAGTCTAGCATTTCACTAGAAAATGGACAATGTATAAAAAATACACTTATTAAAGCAGAAGAGATGAGACACTGCTTATCGCCAGCTTTGGAGGACAGTTTACCTGTCGTGTACATATGGTACAAGGCGAAAAGTTGCAGTTATACAGTATACTCTCAAAGTGGCATACAGTTACACAGGTAACTGATATTTTCTCTTAACTTCTGCGCCTCTATCCTTATTTATTGATGTTCACAAAGCATGTCCATACACCATTTCACTCAAATGGTTGTTACTTACCTCTAGATATGAACACAGTTCTATCTTTTTGTGACTGGAGAATTACAAAAAAACACATGAATCCCAATAAATGTAGAGTTATTTTTACTGGCAATAACACACACAGGTAGATGTTCACCTGCTAAGGCATTGCTGCCTGACGCACCTCCTCCGATGCCTTCGGGTTGGTTTGCTGCAAGGTCATCAGCCGGGTACCACCATTCCTTGATGTTTCGCCCCTTTGAACCCGGAATGTCTCCTGGTGGCGGGGCAGCGACCAGGACGTCTCCCAGTCGCCCCCTGCAGCCTGCCCTTGAGCTAGGTGGTGCCCCAGCGTATATCCCTCCTCTTTAGCCACAGCCAGAAGCTACTCCTCTCTGCCTCCTCTGCCAGGTCTTTAATTGCCTTCCGGAGGCCTGCCCCACACACACCCAAATCCCTCAGGAGATGGATGGCTGATGTCCCCACAAAGCCATGGCAGCCAACCTCCATCGAGTAAATAGTGGTCCTCCATCCCGCCTCCCTGCACTCTTCTGCAAGGTCGGAGTATTTAAGCGTCTTCCGCTCCCATGCCGCCTCCACGCCTGCTTCCCACGGGATGGTTAGTTCAATGAGGAGAACTGTCTTAATGCTGCTGGACCACAGCACAATGTCTGGATGCAGGCTTGTGCTAGTGATCTCAGCAGGGAACTGAAGCTTCCTGCCCAGGTCGACTCTTGTATTACAGTCCTGGGTCGCAAAAGGTGATGTCCATGGAAGCCTCCGAGGAGCTCGCGGAGCAGCATTTGCACCTGTCTCCCCTTCTTGAATGAACCTGATGTACCGGACCGCTGGTGGAGGGAGTCCTCTGCTTGCTTCCTGCCTCTGTCCCTCTAGGACCTCTGCCAGCTTTCCCAGGACCTGGTCATGCCGCCATCTGTAACGGCCTTGGGAGAGTGCGGTCTTGCAGCCTGACAAGATGTGGTGAAGGCTTGCACTCCTGGTGTTACATAGAGGGCAACATTCCTCCTTGCCCAACCACAGTTCTAGATTCCGTGGGCAGGGGAGAGAGTCGTACATGGCTCTTACCAGAAAACTAAGCCTTGCCTGCGGGATCTTCCAAAGGTCGGCCACGCTGATGGTTTTACCAACCACACCCTCCCATGTCGTCCATTCCCCCTGGTGTCCCTGAGCAACGGCCTTGATCCTGAGATGCTCGCTCTCCATGTTTGTCACCTCTGCCACAACCAGCTCCTTCCTCTCTTTCCTGGTTGCCTTTGACCAGAACTTTGGGACTTTTCCATATCCAAGGCCAGCTCTTCCTACCTGCACTCGGCCGATGATTTCTTTGTGCTGCATCCTGCTTATTGCCTTGCTGACTTCAGTCTGGGCTTCCCACATTGTCCACATTTCTGGACATTGGCGGCCTTCAGAGCCTGGTCAGTGGACTCCTTCATCTCCAGCACCAACCTAGTCTTCTCCTGCATGTAGCCCAGAGTAATCGACTGCAAGGGCAGCTGGAGGATGTTTCTTCTAAAGAGACCAGTCTCTGACAGGCATCGCGGCAGACCCAGCCATTTCCGGGTAAATGTTAGCTTTCCCATCCAACTTGCTTACCATGGATACTGGGATCTCGCATAGCTTTAGTGGCCACATTATCCTGTTGTACAGTGTGGTTTGGTAACACCAAGCCTTGAGTTTTCCTGGGAGCTAGCATTGATCAGTTCTTGAGAGGCCATCTGTTAGCTGCTTCATCACGGCTTTCCCTGCTTGCTTGTCCAAGAGCTCTGCTGTATAATGTCTCCCCAGGCTTTTGATGGAATAGTCAATAAGCAGGGGGATCATCTCCCCACCGATGGAAAAGATGGTACGGTCGTTTCTTACCCCCTTTCGGAGAGAGAGGCTTTGGGATTTGGCAGGTTTGATTTTCATTCTGGCCCAGGACATCAGCTCGTCCACTCTCTTCAGCAGCCTTGATGTACATGGTGTTGTTGGCAGAAGGCTGGTGATGTCATCCATAAAGGCTCTCAAGGGAGGAAGTTTCTGGCCTGATGGCAGTCTGATTCCTCCTACCATCTGCCTTGTCCCAATGAGAATTACCTCAAACGCAGCCACAAAGAGGATGGGAGATACTGAGCACCCCATTGCGATACCTATTTGCTGCTGCTGCCACCCGGTTGTAAAATCCTGGAAGGAGAAGGCCACCTGCAGATCATTGAAGAAGTAGCTTTTAATGATGGTCCTTATGCTGTCTGGCATGTGGAAAAACTCAATGGCATAGTCAATGAGCTGATGGGGCACTGAGCCATGTGCGTTTGCTACATCAAGCCACACAACGTGCAGGTCAGCTCTTTCACGCTTAGTCCGTTGGATCTGCTCCCAGATTACCGAGGAGCGCTCCACGCACCCTGGGTAGCCGGGGATGCCCGCCTTCTGGCAGCTGGTGTTAACATATCCATTCTTGAGCAGGTAGTTGGTCATTTTTCGTGCTAAGATGGAAAAAAGATCTTTCCTTCGACGTTAAGCAAAGCAATGCTCTGGAATTGGCCAATGACTCTTGAGTCCTTCTCCTTGGGGATGAAGACTGCATGGGCTCTCCGCCATGCCTCAGGGATGGTCAGCTTTTTCCATGTAGCTTGCATAAGACTCCACAACTGTTTCAGCACTGTCGGGCACTTCTTGAACAGTTTACAGGGTACCCTGTTGGGACCCGGGGCTGATGCAGATCTAACCTTTCTCACAACCTCTTGGATCTCACTCAGCTTTGGGGGGAGGACGTTGAATTTGCACATTGATGGGTCTGGACGAGGCAAATAGCCTGGTGGGCCTAAGGGCTTATTCCTCACTGGACTTTGGCTCCTCCAACAGCTGCCTGGCAAACCTGAAGGGGTTCTTGAAGAAGTTGGCCCGCTCTTTCTCTTTCCTCTTTCGCCTCCTTCGGATGTGCTCTGCCCTCTGCAGGTGAGCTAGCCTCCGTCTGATTTCATTCCATAGGCCTTTTAGACCCTCTCTCTCAGCCTGGTCTGCCTTCCTCCAACACTCGCGGAGTTGCCGCCGCTGCTGGATTAGCTGTTCAATCTCTCTCTCTCGTCTCCCCTTCTGCCTTGGTGTGGTAGACTTCTTGCTGGTAATTACTCCAAACCTGTCCTTGCATTCCTGGTAGAGAATTTCTCCGAACAGGTTGAGCCTGGACTCCACACTACCCTGCAGGGACCGTAGCACCTGGCTGAGATCCAGGTCCAATTTCTGCCATGCTGCTGACGTGCTGAATTTCGGCCACTTGATCTTGTTTCTCCTGGCTGGAGCCTTCTCCTCTGTGCCTCTTGGCTTTGCCTTTTTAGGGGGGTTACGTGGGTCTTCCTGGTGCCCGCAGTACTGGCCTTCCTCTTCCACTGGGCCTTCCTCCACCTCTACCTGACTTTCCCCAGCAACAATGGGACACTGTGACTTTCTTCCTGGCCTTTGGTCTCTCTTGTCTGACCCACTGTAGCAGTGCAAGGTTGCTGTGTGGTATTCCCTCCGCACTTTGTTCTCCCCTGGTGGATTCGGAGGCCTCTTTCTGAGGTCACCTTTTCCCATCCGCACTCACATACCCATAGAGTCTTCTCATTATCCTTGTCCGTTCCTGTTGTTATTATGTTATCCATCCAGTTAGGCCCATCTTTCTCCCCGCCTCTCGGAGAGCCTGCGGGTTGTCTTCTATTTAATGTCTTTGTGATGGGTTTTGGGTGTCTCTTAACAGAGACAAGTGGGTTGGGTTACCGGCCGCCCACTCCCTGTGCGGTCTTTCCCGCCGCTAACCAGTCTCTCCTGGTTGTCCTCGAGTCTTCCCTGGACTCCAACTGCCCTGTTTGCAGTAGTCACTGGGTTACCAGAAGCAGTACACACACACAGGTAGATGTTCGCCTGCTAAGGCACTGCTGCCTGATGCACCACCTCCAGTGCCTTCGGGTTGGCTTGCTGCAGGGTCATCAGCCAGGTACCACCATTCCTTAATGTTTCACCCCTTTGAACCCGGAACATCTCCTGGTGGTGGGGCAGCGACTGGGACGTCTCCCATTTGCCCCCTGCAGCCTACCCTTGAGCTAGGTGGTGTCCCAGCGTATATCCCTTGAGCGTATATCCCTCCTCTTAAAAATCTTTCTAAATGCATCCTGCATTGCATTAGCTTAGTGGATATACCATAGTTTAATAGGCTGTAAATGTATTTTGTTAATCTTCTTTACAAATTTTACAAGTCTGTCTTATAAATGCTGTAGTGATTATTTTTATCCTCATTTCTGTCAGTATGTGGCGAGCGTCCCTTGTTTGAGAAAATAAACAAAGAAGATAGCACAGAAGTCGAGCTCATCAAATCCTATGAAAAGAGAATTGTAGGTGGGGAAAATGCTGAAAAAGGAAGTGCACCATGGTAACTGAAAACTCTTGCTCAAAATTATATCAATATAAAGCACACATTCTTGCAAGGTTGATGCTGATTTTGGTTTGCAGAGATGTATGGTACTTGATGCATTATTGGTGTGTGTGTGTTGTGTGATTGCCAGGCAAGTGATGCTGTATAAGCGTGATCCTCAAGAGCTACTGTGTGGAGCCAGCTTGATCAGCAACGAGTGGATACTCACTGCCGCCCACTGCATCTTTTATCCACCGTGGGACAAGAACTACACCACTGAGGACATTCTTGTGCGACTTGGAAAACATGAGCGGGCCAAGTGAGCTTACTGTAATTATAATGTGGTTAAAATAGTATTAATGATATATTAACTTGCTGATGTAAACATAAGGCACCAGAATACTACATAAGTTACATAAACAGCTAATTTATTTTGTGGTCAGGATTAGAGCCTTGCGCATTTGTACTTACTGTTTCAAGACTAACACATCAGGAGATTGTTGGTCTTTGTGACAATTCTAGGGTTTTTTTGTTTGGGTTTTTTTGTTTGTTTGTTTTTGCTTTGATTGCATTTTTTGTATTATGTTTCTGAGCCCAGGCATTTAATTTGATGACTTAGGCTATATATAATGATTTCTTGAAATGAAACAGAATGAAATATCAATCAGGACATGGAAAGGCTTAAAATGTTTTTTAAGCAAAAAGAATAAGCTGTTAAGAGCCATACATTGAGGAAGTACTTTAAGTTAGGAGTCGATGCTGATGTTCAGTTATGCAACTGTGATTATAATAATTCCCTTGTTTTATTGTCTCTCTAAAATTAGGTATGAGAGACATGAAGAGAAGATTGTGGCTATTGATCAAATCATCATCCATCCTAAGTATAACTGGAAAGAGAATCTGAACAGAGACATCGCTCTGCTGCACATGAAGAAATCTCCTGAATTCACCACTCGGATCCACCCCATCTGCCTGCCTACCAAGAATATCGTAAAAACGTGAGACACTTTTGACATTGTATCATTCCACCATAAACATGACTCCCTTAGTTGATTCATACTCAGATGATTTTCACCTGCTCAACAAGCACCATTCACTTTATTGAAGTCAGAATTCTGAAGTCAAAAATTCACAGATGGAAAACTTGTGCATAATATAAAGTAAACGAGAGCCTCCTTCTTCAATTTTCTGTGTAGTTTGTTGTCAGTTGGCCACAAGGGTCGTGTGACAGGCTGGGGGAACCTGAAAGAATCATGGACATCTAGCCGTCAAAACCTTCCAGTAATTCTGCAGCAAGTCCACTTACCCATCGTAGACCAACAAACCTGCCGCCAATCCACCCGCATCCACATTACGGACAACATGTTCTGTGCTGGTGAGGGGATCCTGAATGACATTAATTCAAATCCTCTCTTGCTACTTTTGTAGAAGAAAACTGTACAAATGGCTCCATTAATATTGATAATGCAATGAGCTTAATCTTTTCTTGATGTGATTTTTTAGGTTATAGTCCTGAAGATAATAAAAGAGGTGACTCCTGCGAAGGAGACAGTGGTGGACCTTTTGTAATGAAGGTAAGAGAAGACTTATTCTCTTTTTTCCTCACTTCAAAAGTATTGGATTAATAGAGCCCATGATTTCAGAGTGCTTTCTGGATTTATATAAGTTATATTCAAGATCTAACTGAAATCTCATACCCCTTACAGAATCCTGATGATAAGCGCTGGTACCAGATTGGTATCGTTTCATGGGGTGAGGGCTGTGATCGGGATGGGAAATATGGATTCTATACTCATTTGTTCCGTCTGCGCAACTGGATAAGGAAGGTCATCGAGAAATCAAATGCTGATGATGACTGATGTTCTTATGATAATGAAAAGAGTTCCAAAATCAGATCTTTTTCAAAAGTTGTATTCATCTGCAAATAAAATTTGATTATTTTCAAAGAGCTTATCCTAGTGGCGTATGTATTTGTAATGATTATAATAATTGTCAGTTTGTTGATGTAAACAGAGACTTCTCTACACATACAAAGGTAAAGTTTGGTGTTTTACAAGGTTCTGTTTTAGGCCCACTGCTATGCTACCTATTCTGCTATGTTAATAATATTTGTAAGCATGGTATTAGCTTCCACTATTATGCTGATGGCACACAGTTGCATGTTTCAGCAAACCACACAAGAGATACCAGCTTAATAAAATTGAGGAGTAAAGGACATTAGACATTGGATGCTTATTCACTTCCTTCTACTTAACTCTGACAAGGCAGAAGTACCTTTACTAGTACCACATGTAAGATTTTTGATTACATAGTAATTCTGAATGGCCTTTCTGTTTTATCATGTGCAACAGTAAAAGACCTTGGGGTGATTATTGACTACAGTCTTTCATTTGAAGTTCATGTAGAAAATATTACTAGGATAGCCTTCTTTCATTTCAGAAATATTGCTAATAAAGCAAGAGTCCTTACTAAAACCAGCAGATATGACCACATCACCCCTATCTTATCCACACTGCACTGATTATAAAATACCACTATTGACCTAATACAGCACTGAATGGTCTTGCACCACAGTATGTGAGCGAGCTTCTGGTCTTTTATGGTTTGCCATGCCTATTTTGATGGAAAGATGCAGGCTATTTGTTAGTACCTCAAACAGTGAAGGCTACATCAGGGGGTAGAGCCTTCCCTTATAAAGCCCCACAATTAAAAACAGCCTGCTTAGTAGTGTTTGGGGCTCAGACACAGTCTCAGTGTGTAAGTCCAGGCTGAAAACATATTTGTTTAGTTAAGCTTTTTGTTAATAGCTTTTTATTAAGTAAAGAAGCAGAGCTGGATTGTTCTTGGGCATAGAGTGCTTTGGTAAACTGGGAGGTTTGGATATTGTCACCCCAACTTTCACATGTTCGCTCGGGTTTGTTGATGGTAGAGTGAGTGCTGACCACTTTATGTCCCAGGACTCCCTCATGTCCGTGTTACCTTCTGACTCTCCCCTTTTAGTTCTGCTGTCATAAATAGTCCGGAATCCCTGCTTGCACTGGGTTCTTATCCATTACTTGACAATGAGCATACCTCACAATCTGTGTTTATCTCTCCATCTGACCCCCGCTGAGTTACACATGTTTCTCCTGAGATACCAGTGACCCTTTCTTCACTCTAGGTCTGCCTGAGCCATCCTGATGCTCTACAGCTGCCTGGAGTTTTCATTATCTCTCTTGCTGAGGATGGCACCATATGAACAACCTAAAGGTGCACTTAGAATCTGTGAAGGTGGCTTTGGACTGCAGTTGATACAAACCATTTTGCAGCAATGGTTTAGGACTCAAAAAAAGTCAAAGTCAGTCCCATATACGTTTTCGTACGTTGGGGGAGTGCCTGTTAGAGAGTACACTCTGTCTAAGCCACGGCATAGTGAGGTAGGGTGGCCAGTTCCTTTTCTCGCCGCCTTTAACTTCCCCAGTGTTTCCACCAGGTCCCTATTCACTGCTGGGTGGACAGGAAGCGAGCCCCCAGATCACTGTCCAAGGCGAGGCTCGAACCGGGAACCATTCGCTTAGCGGCCAAGCGCTCTAACCACTTGGCCACCTCGCCCCAGTTTAGGACTACAGTTGCCATAATAACCTTAGGACTGCAGTTTCCATGAACAGTTTTGCACTCAAGTCTCTATCGGTGAACAGTTGATAACTTCATCGAAATAGACTTCAAGTTAAAATTATTATGAATTTCCATGTTACATAACTGCATTTTTGGCCATATAGCGCACATTTATAAGTGAGTTATTTATAATCATGCTCGCTGTTATCTCCCAGATGAGGATGACTCCCTTTTGAGACTGGTTCCTCATGAGGTTTCTTCGTGGTCATCTTGGGGAGTTTTTTCTTGCCATTGTTGCCTTCTGGTTTGCTCAGTTGGGATATATTTTTATAAATTTAAAATCTATATCAGGAATTTACATGTCACAATCCATCTTTACAGAAAATGTCCATTGTTAAAAGCGCAGTACAAATAAAATTTAATTATGCATGTGAGATATTCTGAAAATTATACAGGCTAAAATAAATGAATATCAAATATTACAGCCAAAACAAAGGTTTTTATACTATTTTAAACAAACAAAGAAATAAAGAGTGGTGCAGTAGGTAGTGATGCCACCTCACAGTGCTGGGGTGCCTGGTTTCATTCTGAGCTCAGGTTACTGATGCCCCTTTTCGACCAACAGGGAGAAGGTTCTGTTCTTGTTCATGCACCAAATTTTGAAATGTTCGGGGCATTTCAGCTGAAAATAAATTGGTTCAGAACCTGAAAAGTTGGTTCCCAACTGGAACCAAAATATAGATGGTTTTTCCGGTGCGAACTGTGATGACATCAGTAGGCGTGTCATTAGTTTGTAGAGGAAGCAGAACGTAGTGATAGAGAACATAACGGAAAAGATTGTTACAGGAAAAAATGGACCGAAAACAAATATCTACAGTAACAGAACAAAAGCTCAAAGGTAATCAATGCACATTGCCATCTTGCTACTACTGTTTACTCCCGTCGTGTATTGTGCAACACTCTCCGTTCATGACACATCCTTCATTATAACGGTTCCGCTCAAAACTGGTGAAAACATTGGCCGGTTCGCTAGTTGGCACCAAGGTTCAGAGAACCCATTCCCTGTTGGTCGAAAAGGGGTATCAGTGTGTTCTTCCTGTTTTGGTGTGGGTTTCCTCCTGGGTCTCTGGTTTTCTTCCACCTCCCAAAAATATTTGCAGGTAGATTTTCTATCCTAAAGCCCGTTTCGCACGGGATAAGTATTACCTGTGGACCTCTGGTAATTCGGAATAATTACAGAGAATGTCTGAGTTCTTAGTCCCGTGTGAATGCGCCATGTCCGTAATTTGCCAAGTAATAATTCCGCCGCGAATTACCTACTGTGTTTCGGCAAAACACAGACG
>JAOPUC010000020.1:10977306-10988610 GCA_027564185.1 Cephalocassis borneensis | reverse complement strand
AACATTAACTGAAGCTCTTGATTTGTATCTGCATGATTTTATGCATTGTGCTGCTGTCAAGGGATCGGCTGATTAGATAACTGCATAAAACAGCAGGTGTGGGGTGTACCTAATAAAGTGTTCGGTGAGCGTATGTGATGTTCCTGTATATCGCAGAAACCATGAAACTTCAGTTAGTGGTTAGTCTTAAGAATAACTGTAGTGTCGTTTAATCAAGCAGCACCTTTTCCTAGTAATGCACTTGCACATCTGAGGGAAATATTGATATTCTTGATGGATGTCTTTCTTTTCCATGATTACCATGCATTCGCATGGTCTGTATTTAAATCTGTATTGTACTCAAGACTTAAACAGCTACAAGCTAAACTGTTAAACTTCAGTCATTAGCTAGCTTAGGCTGAGTGTCCATATTTTCCAGTTGCCTAACAAAAAAGCTGTGGTGTATTCACAAATACAACCAACTAAAATTGCACATTGTACAAAAATTGAGCATTGTACACGCAAAGATATTTTATTTAATTTGGTTCTCATGTCACAATAGCTGACGTCCCCAGTAACACACAGAAACTAGCAGTCTGCAATTCTTGCTTTTATGGCATGACTTCAGGACTTACACAGCATCACGTCCAAGAAAGTTTGGAAACGGTGGGTTTTTAGAGAAGCGAGCACAGGAGGGAGGGAGAGAAATCCTGCGTCACACTACTTTAATTTGTTCACCAGCTGCCAATGAAAATGATGACCTGCTGAAGGGCCTCAGCTCCTGGCACTGTGGACGCTCAGGCATGCCAACTCTGCTGGAATTCAGCACCGAACAAGTGTAGTCTTTACAGTACTGTACAGCAAATTATAATAAATACAAGAAAGAAACAAATAGATTTGAGGGACCTGGATCTTGCCAGGCCATTAAATTCTCTTGGACTTCCTTCAAGTGTTCACATATGTTCAAACAACTGTTACATTACTGTGTGACCATATGGAGCCTTGGGTCATTGTGGGATCTGATAAAGTTCACACACACACACACACACACACACACACACACACACACACACACACACACACACACACACACACACACACACACACTCCCCCTACCCCTCTCACACACACATTTGATTACTTTTATTTGGATCCAAAGAACAAGCAAGGGATCCAAAATCTAAATATTCTGGAAAAGGTCTTTGATAGGATGACAGATCTTAAAGGCTACACACTTATACCAGTACTCTTATTAATGTAATACTCAACATTCAAGGATAAACAAAACATCTCCATCTCCATATGTACATACTACCAATAATAGCTGAGATAGAGCAGAACTTTGCCAAATTTTTTGCTCCTCTTTTTTGCATTCCCCCCAACTGCAGCCTTCTGACTACATTCTTATGTACATGGCCTAATCTTCCAAAAACCAGTGCTACAAGCCTGCATTCATATCCCAATTGCAGAATACGTTCTAATAAGGGTTGATATTTCAGTAATTTGGAATAATAACAAATGTCTATATACAAATCAAAACAGCACCCAACCTCAATAATGCATACAGAATTCACAGATGAGTTTACAATTACAATATCCGGTGTGTTTGGAATGTCTTTAAAATAGTTGGAATCAGATATATTATGTTGAAACCAGTTAATTTTCACAGTACTATGTAGAAAAAACTTGCAATCATGTCCTTGGTTTATTTTTTGTAAGTCCTTTGCAATCAGATTGACCAAATGGTCATGCCTGGCCACATACTGTCCTTTATAGTAACTGCATCCATTCAGTATATGGGACACTGTTTCGTTTTCTTGATGGTTTGTGTGTAATATACAAAAGGAGTCATACTTTGATGGATACCAAGTTGCCAAGTTGTATCTCATTGGAAGGCATTGCAGTTGTGCTTTAATAGCAAAGACAATGATTTCTTCTGGAATGGAGTGATTTTTAAAAATTGAATGGGACACCGATTTGTCAGCAGACTGTAGGAGCGCTAGTTTCCCTTGTAATTTTAGGCTTTTCCAGCGCTGTGCACCCTGTATTTTTTATTATGTAAAAGTGATGCTCTGATGTCCTTTATCTGCAACTGGCGCAATGTGTTGTTTTCTTTCAGAACCACTAAAGGTGAAATATGAGGATTTGTTATAATATCCTCAAGCACTGCTGGTGCTCCATCAATTCCTAGCCAAGAAAGTTCAAGTCCTACACGTTGGCAAAGGTCGTTAAGATCTATCCAATTGGAGCGCACCCCAAATCCAGCTGCCTTGATGTCAAGCTTGCCATTATGTTTCAATTTGAAACCAAGAAACTGGGACTCATTTGAGGAGGCGGGCGGTATTTTACGTCGCTGCAAATGTAACAACAGCAATTCGCGTGCCAGTTCTCTGACGGCTGTGTCATCATTGTTTAGCATGTTAATAAGATGACCTGTTCTCGTAGAGGTGTACACCCAGTCCACATTCGGGACACCTAGGCCCCCATCTCTGCATGATTGGAAGATAATGTTCCATGTTATATGACTATTTAATCCAATCCATTTTCTTACCAGCCTCACAGTTTCATTGTTTAACATTGCCAGTGTATTTTGGGCGATATGGGCATTGGAAAAAAGGTGCTGTATTTTAGCTACTGCTATAGCACTAATGGCCTCAATTTTCATCATAATAGGGAGGGGAGAAGAATCTATTAGTGCCAGTCTTCGAGTATACTCCTGGCACAACTCCGCAACTTGTTCCTCCCAGTCACCAGCCACATTAAATTTGTGCCCTAGATAGGGATATGTTTCATGACGTTCATACAGGTGAATGGGATTGTTCATTATTGAGAAGACAGGGGGCTTATCAGACTTGGATTTATACCACCTATTTCCACCAATTCATCTCTCATAGAAAGCAGCACATTTTGTGTGTTTGATGTCCAGATTTGACCACTGTATGAACTGAGCACATGAGCATGTTGTTAATCACACGTTCATCCCTTGATGACATTTCTACATCGTCCGCGTAGCCTTGCATGGGGTTCGGGGAGCGCACACCTGCTGGCGTGCACTGACACATCCATTTTAGCCAGGAGTTAATTGCAAGAATAAAGTTAATGGCACTCCACGGGCACCCAGTCTTGATGCCGATTTTAAGCAGCACTGGATCAGTCAGTACTTTTCCACGTATGACTTGAATAAAGGAGTTAGCATATACATCTTTAATTATATCTGTGTAAAGCTGTGGCAATCCTATTTCTTCTAGTGCATGATACATGACATTATGGGGCAGTATGCCAAATGTGTCACGCAAATCTAGAAATACTGTATAAAACTTTGCTGAAGAGTGTTTGTAATAATCTATTCTTGTTTTGAGACAAAAGACATGCTCATTCATTCCTTGTCTGTTAATATATGCTTTTTGTATTGGTGAAAGTATTCCTGTCTCTACTAGCCACAGAAGAATTCAAGACAGCAGACACTTCATAAACAATTTAAAAACTGTAGGTAGCAAGGAGATGTCTCTCCAGGTTGAGGGGTAATTAGGAATATTATCCTTTTTTGGGATACGATGATTCCTTCCATGACTCCGGAACTTTGCCATTTTTCAGACAGGTGTTAAATATGTTACACACACACACACACACACACACACACACACACACACACACACACACACACTCGTGCTCTGGTTGGGAGAGATCTCCTCTCTTCGCTCTCTCCCTCCTTTTCTACTCTCTGCAGTTACTGGAAAGCACACAGACACAATGTTAATCAGGAACAGCTGTACTGACTTTGCCACTCACTTCCCTGGCCCTGCCCTCCATTCACAAACTGACGCTCGGCCACGCCCCTGCTGGCACAATCCCCCACTGTCCGACTCAGGCTGGTGAGCTGTCTGGCCTGCAGCGGACTTCCTGTCCTGTGTGTGTATGTGTGTGTGTGTGTGTGTGTGGGGGGGGGTCTGCTGCAGGCTGGACAGCTCCCCGGCCTAAGTTGGACAGTGGGGGTATGTGGCAGCAGGGGTGTGGCTGAGCGTCGGTTTGTGAATACCCCCACCTCCTGACTTTGGCCAGGGAACTGTCTGACCTGCAATGGGCTCCCCCCCTACCCCCTGATGGGACAGGAAGTCCACCACTACCATCTGTGCCCCAGCCTGTGGATCACCTCGAATTTAAATAGCTAGATGGTGAGATACCAATGGGTGATCCACACATTGGCTTCCTTCATGTGGTGGAGCCACTGGAGGGGTGTGTGGTCTGAACGGAGGGGGAATGGGCACCCCAGCAGGTAGTATCGGAAGGTGAGGACCATCCATTTAATGGCCAGGCACTTCTTCTTGATGGTGCTGTACTTACTTTCATGCATTGACAGTTTATGGCTTATGGTTGTTCCTCACCCTCCACCTTCTGGGACAAAATGGCCCCCAGCCCTCTGTCTAATGTGTCTATCTGCAAAATAAAAGGGAGAAAGAAGTCAGGGGAGTGTAAAAGTGACCCTCCACACAGTGCAGCTTTTACTGTGGTGAATGCCTGTTGGTACTGCTCTGTCCACTGGATCTGGTGACCCTTTTTAGATGCCCCTGGTGACATCTGAATAATTAAGTATAAACCTGTGAAAATAGCCAGTGACACCCAGGAACTGTCTCACCCCCTTTTTGGCCTTTGGCGTTGGGCAGGCAGCAGTCGCTGCAGTCTTGTCAATTTTGGGATGCACCTGCACGTGACCCAAGTGGAAATCCAGATACTGTACTTCCACCTACCCAATTGTGCACTTTTTTGGGTTAGCTGTGAGACCAGCCTGCCTCAGTGACTTTAGGACAACCCTAAGGTGTTCTAGATGCCACAGCCAATTGTTGCTGAATATAATAATGTCGTCTAGGTAAGCTGTGGCATAGGTGGCATGGGGGCAGAGGATCTTGTCCATGAGCCACTGGAAAATAGTGGGAGCCACAGATAATCTAAAAGGGAGTGTGACAAATTGATGTAATCTGAATGGTGTGGAAAAGGATGTTTTTTTTCTTGGGATAGAGGAGTTAAGGGGATCTGCCAATATCCCTTTGTCAAATCCAGTGTTGAATAAAACCGAGCAGTGCCTAATCAATCAAGCAGCTCATCAATGCAAGGTATTGGTATGCATCAAATTTAGACACCATGTTGACTTTTCTGTAGTCCCCACAGAACCTGACTGACCCCTTGGCCTTGGGAACCAGGACCACCCAGCTGCTCCATTCACTGTGGGATTCCTCGATTATGCCCATTTTGAGCATAGCCTTGAGTTCATCCTGAACCACTTTTTTCTTGTGTTTGGGTAAGCAATAAGGGTGGCTATGCACCACCACCCTGGGAGCATTTCAATGTGATGTTCTATGAGGTGAGTGCGACTGGGAAGGGGCGAGAACACGTTAGAAAATTCCTCTTACAACCTGGCAATCTCTGTGAGCTGGCTCATTGAGAGGTGGTCTCCACAGGGGACTGGAGTGGTTTGAGTAGTTTTTTTTTTTTTGCCCCAGTCCCTTCTCTGGGACTACTGACACCAATGCCGCAGGGCCCCCCTCATTCCAATGTTTCAGCAGGTTGAGGTGATATATTTGCAGTGCCCCTCCCCTATCTGTTTACTGCACCTCATAGTCGACACCCCCAATTTACTGTGTGAACTTAAAAGGCCCTTGTCACTTGGCAACTAATTTATCTAACTACTAAATACTAATGACTAACTACTTTATCTCCTGGGGTGAATTCTCTAAGGTGCATGCCCCTGTTGTACAGCCAGGCTTGATGTTCTTGTGCCTGCCATAAATTCTCCTGGGTTCAGTACATGAGGGTGTGGAGTTTTGTATGCAGGTCAAGAATGTATTGAATTTCATTTTTACTCGTTGAAGGTCCCTCCTCCCAATTTTCCCACAGCACGTCTAAAATGCCATGTGGCTTTCGACCATATAATAATTCAAATGGTGAAAATTCCGTGGAGGCTTGCGGGACTTCTTGGACTGCAAATAACAGGGGCTCAAGCCATTTATCCCAGTTACATGCATCTTTGCTTACAAACTTCCAAATTAGATTTTTGAGTGTTTGATTGAATTGCTCCACTAAGCTATCTGTTTGTGGGTGATAGATGCTGGTGTGGATAGATTTAATCCCCAAAAAGCCATACAGTTCGCACAGTGTGCGTGACATAAACATAATGCCTTGGTCAGTCAGGATTACTTTTGGAATCCTGACTCAGGAGATAACACAGAAGAGGGCCTCCACAATACTGTATGTTGAAATATTGCAGCAAGGCACCCCTTGCGGATATCGCATTGCATAGTCCACCAGAACTAAAATAAAGTGATATCCTTGTGCCAACTGAGCTAATGGCCAGACAAGATCCATGCTAATTCTCTTGAAGGGGGTCTCAATTAGAGGGAGACGGCACAAAGGCGCTTTTGGAGTGGCCATAGGATTTACCAACAAACATCCCTAAGAATTCCTGGCCAAAAAAACCGGAGCATTATATGGGCTAGTGTTTTATCCTGCCATAAGCGTCTGGCCATGGGATTAAAGTGAGCCACGTGGAACATGAGTTCCCTGTGGTTTTTAGGCATTAATAACTGTGTTATCTGTTCACTGGTTTGAGTGTCCTCCATCACTTGATACAGCCTATCCTTAATAATAGTGAAGTGCAGGAAGGAGGGTATTGTATTTGGCTGGAGAGTTTAACCATCGATCACTCTCACTTGGTCAAACATACGAAGCAGAGTCTTGTCTCGCAAGTGCTCTAATGGGAAATCCTCAAGGGAATCCCCGAGAGAGGGAGGAGGGGTGAGCTGCTCTTCACTCCTCATATCACCCTGATGTGGTACTGATATATACGGCTCTGTGACAGCTTCTCTAGTCAATGCCACACCAGGATCCCCCCATGATGTACCCAGGACCCAACTCTTACTATGTGTTCCATTAACCCTCTGAATCCTGGCCAATGAGTCCCCAAAATCAGTGACTGGATGAGAAGAGGATTAACTGCCATCTATATCCTATGATTTTCTCCCCGAAAAAGAATGTGGACAGACACCAAGGGATAATCCTGAACATCCCTGTGCACACACAAAACCTTCACCACTCCTGCTCTCCCCAGTGCTTCACCTTGCACCAGGCTTTGGTGGATTGAGGTCTGATTCCAGTCAGAATCCCTTTGAGCACTCATTAGTATATGATATGCTCCAGCCCTATTGAGGACAGTCTCTGGTGCATTGGGGATCTGGACCACAGCTCCCACATCCATCGCAGAGCACTGGCACTGGAGATGCCTGGGCTCCCCGCAGCACCAGCATACCGGCCAAGGCTTCATCTCTGCACCAGTGAAAGTAGAGTCACTCACCTGGGGGGAGAAGAGACAGACATAGAAGGGGCAGATGGGAGGGAAACACCATGGGTGCAGCAGGCTGGCTGGGGAGGAGTCGGCCCCCACCTCCACAGTGGAGGAACATGGTGGGGACAGGAAGAGGAGGGAGGGTGTGAAGGAGAGAGAGAGAGAGAGAGAGAGAGAGAGAGAGAGAAGAGGTGGAATGTCCACCTGCCATCAGAACCACTGCCAACTTGATGGCTTGATCCAGCAACATCAGGTGGTGACACTGGACCCACTCTGCCATTCTTTCCGGAAGCTGGGCAATAAACATTGTCACCAGGTCAATGATCCCCTCGACGTCACAGTCCCTCAGCCAGCCACCGCCAGCAAGTGTCCTGGAGTTGTTGGCCGAACGTGAACAGCCGGCCAACTTCCTCCAGCGTCAGCATGCATAAATGTTGGCAATGTTGCTCTGGAGAGCAGCCAACATACTGCAGGATGGCTCGTTTCAGGTTGGCATAGACAAGCTGGCGGTCAGCAGGGAGCTCTTGCATGGTGAGCTGCACTTCCCCAGTCAGCAGCGGTAGTAGACGTACCACGTGTTGCTCGACTGGCCACCCCCACGCTTCGGCTGCTTGCTCAAACAGGGCGATAAATGCCTTGAGCTTGTTGTGCGGTCACATCTTCATCAGCATGATGTGGGGTGGGTCTGCTGTGGTGTGGACCCTGCCAACATGAGCAGGTGCCAGAACACCTGGCAATTTCCCTGCTGGGCCAGCAGCTAGGCTTTGAAGCATTGCCCCTGCTCCTTCCAGAGGGCAATTAGCATTTGGTGCTGGCTCTGTTGGGTGGCGGCAAAGGCAAAGGTATCTTTTAGCAGGGAGGACTCCATGGGGTGTTTCCCTTCAGTATCCTGGCTTTCGGCACCACTGTAATAAATCCCTGAAGTGGATGGAATATTGAAGCATGGCAGGCAGGAAGTGCTGTTCACACAGACTTTTTTTAAATGTTTTCCTTGCTTTTCAGCTTTCCACCCACACACATACACACTCATGTGCTCTAGTTGGGTGAGATCTCCTCTCTTTGCTCTCTGCCTCCTTTTCTCCTCTCTGCAGTTACTGCAAAGCACACAGACACAACATTAATTAGGAACAGGTGTACTAACTTTGCCACTCACCTTGCCTGGCCCCGCCCTTCATTCACAAATCAATGCTTGGCCATGCCCCCACTGCAACAAATGTATGTCGTTTCGAAAAACAAGTCTACATACAATTAATAATAAGCAATTCCATTGCTTATTATTTACAGGCCCCCAGGGCCATATTCTGAGTTTCTTTCTGAATTTGTGGCTTTCATCTTAGACCTTGTTATTTCCTTAGACAAAGCTTTAGTTACAAGAGACTTTAATATTCACTTCAATAACCCAGAAGATTCTCTGAAAAAAAATTGTGTCTATTTTAGATCTGGTTAATCAGAACATCATAGGACCTACCCACAATGATGGTCACACTCTCGATCTAATACTAACATTTGGGTTAAATACAGAAAATATTCCACAGTCTGAAGTTACCTCAGATCATCATCTCATCTTATTCGAAATATGTCTGAGCACCTCATCATGCTACTGTGTTAAACATACATTCACATCAACTACTGCACAGAGTTTTATAAATAATTTCCAAGAGTTATCAGCTTTGATTGGATCACTGTCAGCCCCCATAGAACTTGATCAGGCAACTGAATGCTTAGAGTCAATGTTCCACTACACTTTAGATAATGTAGCTCAACTGAAAAGAAAAATGATTAGAGAGAAAAAAATTAGCATACTGGTGTAATGATTACACTTGCACTTTAAAACAGACCACTCAAAAATTAGAACACAAATGGCCACAAAACAAAATTGGTAGCATTCAAATTAGCATGGAAGGAGAGCCTCTTGACATATAGAAAAGCTCTTAGATAAATGTATCTCTCCACCCTAATAGAAGATAACCAAAATAATCCTAGATTCCTATTTAATACTGTAGCAAAATTAACAAGGAAAAAGACCACTATAGACACATGCACACCTGCAATATGTAATAGCAAAGACTTCATTAATTTTTTCAATGACAAAATTGAAAATATCTGACAAAAAAATTCAATCTACTAATATAAGGCCAGACATTTTATGTAACCCTAGAGTTAACAATATAACTGCAGCAGATCAGCAATTAGAATGTTTTACTCCCCTTAGAGAACTCAAACTAATTTAATTAATCTCCACATTGAACTCTTCAACTTGTGTAGTAGATCGCTTCAAAATTCTTTAAACAGATAATACCAGAAGGAATTGAAACTCTTCCTAAAATAATCAGTTATTTACTTAGAATTGGCTATGTACCCAAATCCTTTAAATTAGCAGTTACCAAACCCCTTATTAAAAATAACTGACCTTGACCCCTGTCAGCTGTCCAGTTATAGGCCAATATCAAACCTCCCCTTTATCTCCAATATCCTAGATAAAGCTGTAGCACAGCAGTTATATGCATAGGAATAATATCCATGAAACGTATCAGTCAGGATTTAGACCTCATCATAGCACAGAGACAGCACTTGTTAAAGTAGTAAATGGCCTACTATTGGCCTCTGATTATAGCTGTCTCTCTGCTTGTATTGCTTCACCTTAGCCTTTGACACCATTGATCATACCATTCTCCTTGACAGACTAGAAAATGTTGTGAGAGTCAAGGGAATGGCTGTCTCCTGGCTCAGGTCTTATTTAACTGTATATTATCAGTTTATTGATGTAAATGGTGATTTTTCAATGAAATGGGTGGTAAAGTTTGGTGTTCCACAAGGTTCTATCCTTGGCTCAGTGCTTTTTTCTTTATATAAGTTACCTCTGGGTCATAAGCATGGTATTAACTTCCACTGTTATGCTGATGACACACAGTTGTATGTTTCTGCAAAGCCAGATGTGAGACACCAGCTTAATGAAATTGAGCAACTTATTTAAAGGACATTAGACACTGGATGCTTATTAACTTCCTTCTGCTTAACAAGACAGAAGTACTTGTACTAGAACCACATGTAGCTAGAAATAGGTTTTCTGATGACATAGTAACTTTGGATGGCCTTTCTTTTTCTTCACTTACAGCAGTAAAATACCTTGGTGTGATCATTGACTCTAGTCTTTAATTTGAAACTCATGTCAGTAACATTACGTGGATAGCTTGCTTTCATCTCAGAAATATTGCTAAGATAAGAAATATAATGTCACTACATGATGCAGAAATACTAGTTCATGCTTTTCTTTTTACCTCTAGTTTGGATTATTGTCATGTTTGGATGTTCAAATAAGTGCATAAACAAGCTCCAGTTAGTTCAAATTGCAGCAGCAAAAGCAGCAAAACTAGAACTAGGAGATATGACCACCATACCCCTATCTTATCCACACTGAATTGGCTCCCAGTCAAATTCCGCATTCATTGTAAAATACTACTATTGACCTATAAATCACTGAATGGTCTCATGAGTGAACTTCTGGTCTTTTATGACCCACCACACCTACTTTGGTTAAAAAGTGGTGACTACCTTTTGGTACTTCACGTAGTGAAGGCTACATCAGGGGGCAGATATATACTATTCTTAACTATTAGGTGACACTGGGTATACCTAACAACCTGTGTTTTCTCTCTCTGTCTTCCCCCTTTCTCTCTCCCTCTCTCCGTTTCTCTCTGTCAAGTTAGATGTCAGCCCTGAGACATCAGTGATGCTGACCTCTTCTGCTCTTTGAACCTGCCTGATCCATCCTGATGCCCTATGTCTGGCTGGAGTCTCATCACATCACTCCTGTGGATGATGGCTCCATGTGAAAGACACAGAGTATGGCTCTGGACACTTACACTTTTGCTGTGATGGCTGAGCACTACAAATGATAGATAACATTCGGACTGCATGTTAGGACTGGGACTGTTTTGGCCTCTAGAGGCCACTGTTATTTCCTGTTTTTGTTATGTTTGTTTTGGCCTCTA
>JAOPUC010000020.1:8938188-8949162 GCA_027564185.1 Cephalocassis borneensis | reverse complement strand
GCAGGTGACGTCACGAATCTGGCTCCAGACTCCCTTGGGATTTTTCCAGACGCATTTTATTTTATTTTTTTCTGCTGTAGACAGATGGCTTTGTGCAAAATTATCCTTCTGGATAAGTGTGTAAAGGGACATACTTTCATATAAAAAAGAAAGAAATTGGTCCAGAATATGCACTTTAACTTTCAAGTCTTGTGGAGAAACTGGATTATTTAAGCTTATTTATTAATATTTTAATTATTCTATTCAGGTTGATTTTGTGCCCTTGTAAATATATTGCTTGTACACTCATTGGGAGCTCCACTTTTAGGCACTATCTAAATATCTATATTACAGTAACGAGCAAGGTAAATGTCAGTCTACAAAGCAATGATGCCAGTAAATGCACGAAAGAGAGAATTGGTTAAAGCTGCAAAGAACTTGGAGAACTGAGCATCTCTGTCAGAAATTAAGTAGCTCTAGAAGTTGTAGGACTAATCAAATTCAATCAAAAAGTTAGGACCGATGGCTTTCGACTCTAGATATAGATCTATAGAAAATTTAGTCACTAACATTAACGTGTTGGAGGATATCGAATCTAGCATTAATATCCTTGTCTAATATTAATTATCGGTTAACACTAACCTTGGACCTAGTCAAGGCTAATTGCAATTGGATTGCAACCATTTCAATTTTAAATTGGCCTCACTGTTAGGTCTGCCATTAATATATTATAATACAGCAATAAATCTAAATGTTAGATCTTTAGTTAGGTTGCTGTCTGTCAATAGGCCTAACATTATTGGTGTATATTTAGCCCATGATCTTGTTTTAGGTGGTGGTGATTTACAGGATAATATTTTTGCAGCAATATTAATTAAAACTAACCATAGGCTTGACAGCACTCCACTGTGCTGATGAACGTCCCATGGGAGAACAGCATGTTTTCATTTGGCTTTTAAAACTTTTAAGTGTTTTAATCTACATAAAACTAGGGTCAGTTCAAGAATAAATAACATGTACGGAATATATTGTTACTTTTGTGCGGCGTTGTGATGAGCTTTTACTTTTAAGCGGCTTTTTTTTTTAACGTTGTGTAATGCAATACATCAAATTCATGGGTGCCGCCATCTTGGGTTTTTTAGTGATATTCATCACCGGACCATGTGTTTGTTGTTACTTCCGGTTCGCTCCCTGTTGGTTCAATTGGCTTGAAACTCGTGATTCCCACCTAGTGGTTGAATCTCTCATGTTGACTTGATTTTCCAATAAAATCAGCTGAACACTTTTCTGTCTCATGCCTGTGAAAGATCAGATCACTAAGGAAAAAATTTTGTCCTTCCCAAAAATCAATGATTTTTTTTTCCTAATTTTTTTTTCATGGGGGGTGGGAGGTGTATAAATATCAGTAATGCTGTTTTGAAGAGAATTAACAAAAGTTTGACCCTCTTGTACACTGCACATTTGAACACCACTGTCATTAGTCATGCTTGGTGTTGGGGCTGAACGATATATCGGTATTATCTATATCTAGATATGAACATTCAAGATATTAATATCGAAAAAGCAATAATATAGACAATATAGATTTCCCCTCCCCGCACTCGCCCTGCATGTACAGCTCTGGCAGTCATAACAAACATCATTTTTACAATGCACCGCTAAGGCCAGCTAACCACAAACCTTATTTCATGCTTGCTGTGGATCGACAGCTGAAGCCAACCAATGACCAATTAATATGAGGGCGGGACCAGGGAGATGGAGACCGACGCGCGCACACTACAGACACGGGGGAAATTAAAAAGAAAGAAAGAAAGAAAATGAGTGCAGAAGATAATGCAGCCGGTGGCGGTGCAGAATCTGACTTGGTGCCAAAACATAAATCATCCTCCATTATTTGGAGGTATTTTGGATTCAAAAAGGACGATGTTAACCAGAGTGAGGTGTTGTGCAGGTCGTGCTTAGCAAAAATTGCGACGAAGCAAGGTAGCACAACAAACATGTTTCACCACCTGAAACAACACCATCGCGTGCTGCACGAAGAGTGTATGACAATGAGAGAAACACCGGGGACTTCTCAGTCATCCCAAAATAAGCCAAAGCAAAGTTTGATTGCTGATGCGTTCAGTAGCATTACACCGTATGAGTCGACGTCCACCAGACAAAGAAATTACAGACGCTATAACATACCACATTGCAAAAGACATGGTACCTGTGTACACAGAGGGCTTTAAAAAAATGGTTCGGACGCTGGACAAGCATAAATAACTTATGTAATTATAATTTATGTTAATGTTGATGACTGGCAGTGAGTTCTTAAAAATAAAACTGCACTTTCCACTTTTTTTTGTACTTTATTTTTCTAAAAAAATGCTTGGTTTTCACCGAACCCATAGTCATATCGTATCAATATCGAGATATCTGGCATGAATATCGAGATATGAAATTTTGTCCATATCGTTCAGCCCTGGTACAGACTCCCGTTTTATAATGTTTGTAGTTTTATAATTCATCTTTGCGACACTGCTAGTCATTGTTATCGGCAAAACAAAGTGTGTTTTGTGTCCTGAACATTTTAAAAGACGTATTATGTACTAGTACCGTACATAGCTTTTTTTTAATTTTTTCCTTTTTTATTCTAATTTTTTTCTTTTTTCTGTGTTTGAT
Source organism: Cephalocassis borneensis (assembly GCA_027564185.1). NCBI lineage: Eukaryota > Metazoa > Chordata > Actinopteri > Siluriformes > Ariidae > Cephalocassis > Cephalocassis borneensis. The sequence continues at coordinate 8,946,519 of JAOPUC010000020.1, read as the reverse complement.
GGTTGAGTGTTTTAGTCCGTCAGTTGTGGTGTCTCTCCGGACCCAGTTTTGGGCGTCGGTTCCCTCCAGGCCTTGATGTGCTGTGGGTGATGCCTGTGCTCCTTGCTATGGACTGCAGTGAGCCCGTTGCTCATTTTAACATTGCGGTCGTCCAGCGCTCTGTGCTTTAATGCTTGGCATGATGTTCCGAGCGATGTTGCTCGGTGGCGTCGCGACGGCTGTGCAGGTGGTTTGGGACGTACCAGCGCTCTGCATGGAGGTGCTTCTGTGCTCGCTTTGTGGACCCATGGCATGGTGTTCGAGCGATGTTGCTGGCGGCGTCACGGCGGCTGTGCTGGAGATGTGGGACTTGTTTTTGTGCGCCTTTTGGTGGGACTGTGGCTGCTACACCACTGGAATGACATCCTGACCTCTATTTGGTGGGCTTTCTTTTTTTTGCCTATAATTGTAAAGCGACCTTGGGTTTTGAGAAAGGCGCTATATAAATTGAACCTATTATTATTATTATTATTATTATTATTATTATTATTATTATAAGACGCCTCCGAAACTCTCCTTCTGAATACTAAAACTGGCTCTTCAGTAACTCTCACCACAGTTTGACGTTTCACTTCCTGTTTTGTCAAAAGACCGTGATCTGCCGTGTCATACTAGGCCACTTGTGACTGGTCAGACAATTAAGAAAGAGGAAAAAAACTACTGATTTCTTGTAAAGTTATATAAATGAAATGAACGCATGGGTGTGAATGGAAACGTGATGTTAGATTAAAAAAATAAAAATGCACTTTGACAGAGGGCCATTCTGTCACACTCTCCCCCCTTTAGGAAAACAACCCTTGGTTGTATCAAAAAGGTTATTAAAATCCCAGGAAATCATCATCAGACTCTTCTTCAAAGAGGTCCAGAAATATTTTATGCTCACAAGCATCAAGTTCCTCCGCTGTGGGGTAGCAAGGTTTGAGATTGACAACATTGATGTTGCATAGGTCTTCTCCATTATCCTCCTGAACTACAAGATAGTTCACAGGACCAAGTTGCTGGAGGACCCGATACGGACCCTTCCACTTAGGGGCAAGTTTGGCCGCAAAGGGTTTGGATGCACTGGACTGAGGGTGATGAACCCAAACACGGTCCTTACACTTATATCCAACAACCCTACGATGCTTGTTGCAGTTCTGTAGTTGTCATTTTTTAGCAAATATGCTATTCTCATGGGCCTTTGCTTTTAAACTTTCAATCAACTGTATCATCTCATAAGGTGGAGTGTCAGGGGTGAGATCATTGCATTGTAGGAGTTTATCCAAAAGGACTTTCTAGTTTTTGACCCAACTGCAGTTCAGCTGGGGAAAGACCAGTTGTCTCATGGACTGCGGAGTTTAAGGAAAAACAAAACTCCGACAGATATTTGTCCCAATGTCAGTGATTCTCAGTGATGAAAGATGAGATCATGGTCTTGAGATTCCTGTTGACTCTTTCTGTCATGTTTGTTTGTGGATGATAAGCGGTAGTGGTTCATGGTTGCACAGTCCATTTCTTGCAGAGTTCCTGGAAGATAGTTGAAACAAACTGAGAACCTCTGTCTGACAAAACATAGTCCGGGACACCCCACCGAGTGATTATTTCACAGTGGAAGACTTTGGCAGTCACTGGTGCCACGGCAAAGTGAAGAGGAAACATTTCCACCCAGTGAGTGAAATAGTCGACGAAGACTAACAGATGTTCATTTCTGTTTGAGCTACGTGGTAAGGGACCCATCAGAGCAACGCCAGTCATCTGATTTGGATGTTTCACTGAGGTCTGCTGCATGAGTCCAGCTGGCTTTCATGTGTTGCTCTTACAGACCTGACCGGTGGTACAATTTCTGACAAACTCTTTAACATCAGTCCACATCCTAGGCCAGAAGGCAACTTCTTGAAGACACTTATCATGGTGTAGGTGCAATAGGCTTACTAGATCAGTCTCATCAAATCAGTCTCATGTAAAAAGGTATCAGTCTCATAAATTCATTAATCAGTAAATCAAATCAGTCTCATAAAAAGGAATCAGTCTAATAAATTCATTAACAATTAGAAGGCAATTAGAGTTCTTTTCTTGATGGAAGTTGGCACTTCAGTGAATCTTGTAACAACAAACAGGACACAGTTTATTCCAAAGACACCATTTATTGAAATAGCCGACAGGAATTAGCAAACTAATACTGATCAGATATAGCAATAATAGCGGCCTAGGAATAATTCAGTATAAATGATACAATATATACAAAATATATACAAAATAATCAGTAGTGTGTATGATAATTGAGGCACTAATGGTGATCAGAAGTAGAGGGCGAGTGGATGTTAAAATGTGATAGGGAAAATCAGGTGGTTTTGTGTGTGTGTGTGTGTGTGTGTGTGTGTGTGTGTGTGGTGTGTGTGTGTGTGTGTGTGTGTGTGTGTGTAAAAGAGTGTGTGGAATGCGAATGGAATGCACGAGCTGTGACAAGCCACGCCTACAAGGAGAGCGCGTGAAAATTAAGACAAAGGAATCTGGAGCTTGAACTAGCCTTGGTTAAAAAGCGAGAAAGAGAAAGAGCATGCACAATCTAGCTAAATCAGATAGTAAACAAAGTAAATCAACAACACACGATCTAAGACCGACTTTCATGTGAATCAAAATGCGTACATTTAAAATCATAAATGAATTCAAATAAAAAACACTGTTCACATTAATTAGCTACAAGTAAAACTAACAAACTTTGCCCAGATGCCAGCCTTACTCATTAGCAATTGAAGTGTGCCTTATCTGGGATAGCGCGGGACGGTTTTGCTCCTTGCTCCTTACTCGGGGTGATCGCTCATTAGCGGCTGGAAGTGCCTTCTGTTATCCAGGATAGCACTGGACGCAGATCTGAGAAGAAGACGGTTTTGTTCCTTCAGCTCGTCAGCTGGAGATCCTCGGTTGTCCGATGATCTAGAAGGAATCTTGTTTATAATTTGTCAACATTGAAAAAGGGATCCAGTCGCCTTTTCTCTTTGAAACACTGCGTGGGCTGCAGTAACTAACCGGTTCAGTTATTATTACAACTCTGTGAAGGTCAAATACATTGAACTTTGGCTAAAGTCCAGTATCAATAGACCGTTCTTTGTTTTCTGTCCTTCTGTAGTGCCAATGCATCGGCTTCTCTCTTTCACATGTGGAATCTACCAGAGAGTAGATACCATGGCTAGAAAGACAGAATTTTGGTCCTGTCGCGAGTTTAAAGCAGTCGTGACATCACTGTACCAGGTATCTGGCATTGCCTCTGTCCAATACCATTACAGGGAGTCAGAGGAAGGGACGGAGATAGAACATGACATCGAGTACAGAGATTGGTGTGTTCAAACTGGTTGTGAAAGGGTTACCATGGTTATGGGCATGGTGGCTGTCCCTACAAGATAATGGATTGATGGATGGATTAAGGTGTGCATAATTATTAGGCAGCTTCTTTATGTGAGGGAAAATGGGCCAAAAAAGAGATTTAACAAACACTGAAAAGACAAAAATTGTAAAATGCCTATCGGTGTCAGTAACGTGATAGAGAGCACTACTTCCAGTCAGACTACAAACATTGCCGATCTGAACACCAAAGAACCACTGCACCCTCTATCATCTGTCTATTAGTTACACCTGTCACTCATTTCCTGGTTAATGAGCCCATGCTACAGTATATAAACACCTCTCCCACACTCACTCAATACGAAGTATCGTTCAGTGTCTTACCTGTCATACCAAGCCTTGTTATTCTGCCTGCCCTTTCGTGTTCTCAACCCTCATTATTGTCTTGTTCTCATTACTCTTTAGTTTGGCCCTTATTACTCTGTCTGCCAATTGATTGACCCCTGCCTATCCCCCAATTTTAATTTTGTGCCCTGAAGCTCCTCCGAGTCCCGCGCTCCCACTTCCATGGCCCGAGAAGTACACTGGGGATGCACTCAGCTGCAAGGGGTTTCTGCTTCAGTGCTCCATGTACTTCTCCTTGCTCCCACACATCTCAGATGAATGCAATATCACCGGATTTCTTTCACTTTTAACCAGCAAAGCGCTACAATGGGCCAGCGCAGTGTGGAGGAGCGGAGGCGAACACGCCACCTCCTACGACAGCTTTCTGGAGTTATTCAAGTGTGTGTTTGATCACGAACTGGAGGGAATTGAAGTCGGTGAGAGCCTACTCCCCATCACCCAAGGTTCACAGAAAGTCACCAATTATGCCCTAGATTTCTGGACCTTTGCAGCTGTCAGTGGGTGGAATGAGTCAGTGTTAAAGACGGTGTTTTGCTAGGGACTTCACCCCTCAATATTGAGTGAACTAGCATGCTGCAATGAACATCTCACTCTGAACTCTTTCACTGATCTTGCCATTTGGCTAGAACATCTGCTAGCCAGCCGCCCATCCCTCCAGGAGGAAGCCAAGCCTGCCATGACCTCTGATTCTCCCTCTCCCATGGAAGTTTTTTGTGCTCACCTGAAATGCTCTGAATGAGATCGGAGAAAGAAGGAGGGCTTGTGCTTCTATTGTGGGAACTCCAGTCACCCTATCATCCAGTGTCCAGTAGCTCCAAGGAGATCAAGGCTAATTCGGTGAGTCCCATGAGATCACTAGGAGCTTGATCTTTCAAGCTTCCAGTATTACTGAAACTGTCTTCCTCTACCCATGTGCTGTCTGTGTTTATCGACTCAGGGGCAGAGGGAAACTTCGTCAGAGGGAAACAGTCGTCCAGAGGTTCAATTTGCCCACAAATTTGCTGCAGAGCCCACTCAGCATCCGGGGCCTCCATCGATTAACAGTTACCAAGCATTACAACATCATGCTGGGCTATCCATGGTTACAGCTTCATGACCCACTCATCTCCTGACAGAACAAGGGGATTCTCCAGTGGTCCCTGACATGTTTCCAGGACTGCCTCCGACATCCTCAGTTAAATCTTTCCTCCACCTCCATAGAGTTCTCACCCTGACTCCCTGGAAGGGATCCCCATGTGCTACCTGGACCTAGGGGAGGTCTTCAGCACGGGCAAAGCATGTGGCCTACCCCCACATTGTCTATACGATGGTGGTATCAGGCAGGAAGTACCATCAACATCCTGCCTGGTATTTCTCCCCCACACAGCCACATTTACCCTCTGTCCTAGAACAAATAAGCTGCTATGGAGGAGTAAATACAGAAGGCCCTCAAGCAGGGGTACATACACCCTTTACCAGCTTTACCAGCATCAGTGGTATTCTTTTTCATGGAGAAGAGAGGGGACAGACTTTGTCCGTGTATAGACTTTTGAGGACTCAATCAGATATCAGTGAAATACCTGTATTCACTTCCACTTGTGCTCTCTGCATTGGAACAGCTCCGCAGTGCTACAATCTTCTCCAAGCTTGACCTACATAGTGCCTACAACCTGGTCCACATCCACGAGGGCAACAAGTGGAAGGCCGCCTTCAGTACTAGTTCTGGCCATTTTGAATACCAGGTCATGCCTTATGGCCTCTCTTTGGCGCCAAGTGTGTTCCAGTGCCTCATTAACGACATGCTGTGAGACATGTTGGGGAGGTATGTCATAGCTCATATTGAGGACATCCTGATCTACTCCCCTGATGAGTCATCATAACCATGTTTGATTAGTACTCAAATGCCTGTCTAAGAATCATCTCTATGTTAAGACTGAGAAGTGTGACTTTCATGTGCATAAGATCTCCTTTGTGGGGTACATCAGTGATGAGGGAGTCAGCATGGACCCCTCCAAGGTAACTGCAGTCATATCCTGGCCTGTACCCACCTTGGTAAGCTTCGCAAACTTTTATTGTTTCATTAGAGGGTTCAGCACCCTGACCTCCCTCCTGAAAAAGGGACCCAAACGCCTCCACTGGAACCCCACAGCTGAAGAGGCCTTCGACAGGCTCAAAACAGCTTTCACCACAGCCCCTATCCTTCAGCATCCAGGCCCGACCCAACCTTTCATGGTTGAAGTGGGTACCTCCGAGATTGGTGTAGGAGGGGTTCTCTCCCAGCACTTCGGCAAAAGGCCCAAGCTCCACCCAGTAGCATTCTTTTCCAAAATAGCTTATTCCAGCAGAAAGAAATTATGACATCAGGAACCGAGAGCTACTGGCCATCAAGCTTGCCTTAGTGGAATGGAGGCACTGGTTGGAGGGGGCCACACACCCCTTTGTCATTTTCACTGATCATAAAAACCTCGAGTATCTCAAGAAGGCAGAGAGACTGAACCCATGCCAAGCCCAATGGGCACTATTCCTCACCTGTTTCAATTTAATGATATCCTATCATCCTGGCACCAAAAACACCAAGGCTGATGCTCTGTCATGTATCTTCTGCCTATCTCTTCATGACCAGGAACCTCATCCCATCCTGACACCTGAATGCTTTGTCCAGGCAATACCTTGGGACCTCGACAAGGAGATGAGAGACTCACAACCACAGAATCCTCTGGTCAACTGCCCACTGGGCTGCCTGCATGTCTCTAATTATCTCAGGAGCAGACTCATTACATGGGCGCATACTTCTTTTGCCACTGGTTATCCCAGCAGTCATTCACCCACCGACTCCTGCAAAACAAGTACTGGTGGGAGAACATGCTGACTGAGAATTCATTTCATCTCCCCATGCACTGAGTGCGCTCAAGCCAAGGTCCCTTGAACTCCTCACTATGCCCTTTTCCTGTGCCTCAGAGATCACGATCCAACCTTGCAATCGAATTCATCACTGACCTGCTGCCATCCCAAGGCAACTCCACAATTTTGGTCATCATTGACTGCTTTTCTAAGGCGCCGAGACTCATACCATTATCTAGCCTACCCACAGCATTTCAGACTGCCAAATTATTGTTCCAGCACATGTTCCGATACGTCAGCATCCCAGAAGACATAGTCGGTGACCATGGCCCTCAATTCATCTCTTGTCTGTGGGCCAGCTTCATGGAGCAGCTAGGGGTCTGGGCAAGCCCCACTTCAGGATATCATCCCCAGTCAAATGGCCAGGTAGAGAGAGCCAACCAAGAAATAGGATGTTTCCTCAATCTTCTGCATGCTAAAGCAAGGGGACTGGGCCAGATTCATCCCACGGGCCAAATATGTGCAAAACTCTCAAGCACTCAGCCACACAACTTACACCCTTCCAGTGTATGCTTGGCTACCAACCTCCCCTGTTTCCTTGGGATGACTCTCCAGCATGCGTACAGGATGTTTACCCATAGCCAGTTGATTTGGAAAGAAGTTCACCAATACACATCACGTCAGTTAATGTCAAGTACAAGGAATATGCCGATAAGCACCAGAGCAACAACCCCAAGTACTCTCCTGGCGATCGGGTATAGGTATCCACCAGGGACCTTGGGGAACCCAACACATGCCGAAAATTATAGGCACGCTACATCGGCCCATACAAGGTGCTCTGGTGCATCAACAAGGTTTCCTATATACTTGAACTCCCACCTCAGTCATCTGTCACCTACCTTCCACATTTCCTGCCTCAAACCCTTCATCCAGGATCCCCTGTCTGAGAACATGCCCACCCCTGACCAACAATCTCCTGGCCCAGAAGGAGAACCCATCTACCAGGTAAATCGGATCTTAGATTCTAGATGTAGAAGAGGTCAGCTAGAGTACCTGGTAGATTGGGAGGGCTATGGACCAGAGGAACGAAGCTGGGTGGAAGCTAAGGATATCCTAGACCCTGTCCTTACTCAAGAATTTCACAACCAACACCCCAACAAGCCCGCAACCAGAAGGAGGGGGCATCCTAGGAAGACTGCAGCTCCTGGAGGGAGCTCCTCGGGGGGGGGTTCTGTCAGTAACACAATAGAGCACCACTTCCAGTTAGATGACAAACATGGCTGATCTGAACTACAACACCCAAGAACCACAGCGCCCTCTATCGCTTGTCTATTAATTACACATGTCACTCATTTCCTGGTTAATCAGCCCATGCTATATAAACACCTCTCCCAAACTCACTCGATGCAAAGTATCATTCAGTGTCTTATTTGTCATACCAAGCCTTGTTGTTCTACCTGCCTTATTGTGTTCTCAATCCTCATTATTGTCTCGTTCTCATTACTCTTTAGCCTAGCCCTTATTATTCTCTCTACCAATCGATTGACCCCTGCCTGTCCCTTGACTTCGATTTCATCTAGCGTTTTGGATTTGTTTGCCAGTCTGTGTTCCCCACTCTCCCCTGCACATCCATGCGTAAGTGTCTGCATCCTGACACTTATGTTATACTGGGTATCAAATCAAATCAAGTTTATTTATATAGCGCTTTTAACAATAAACATTGTCGCAAAGCAGCTTTACAGAATTTGA
>JAOPUC010000020.1:7315394-7330059 GCA_027564185.1 Cephalocassis borneensis | reverse complement strand
CATGTTCTCCCTGTGTCCGTGTGGGTTTCCTCTGGGTGCTCCGGTTTCCCCCACAGTCCAAAGACATGCAGGTTAGGCTAACATGGGGCGGCTTTGGGCTGAAGGTTGGGTTGAAGTGTCCTTGAGCAAAGCACCTAACCCCCGACTGCTCCCCAGGCACTGTAACATAGCTGCCCACTGCTCTGGGTGTGTGTGTGTGCTCATTGCTCACTTGTGTGTGCATGTGTGTGTTCACTGCTTCAGATGGGTTAAGTGCAGAGGAAACATTTCATTGTGCTGAAGTCTGTGCTTGAGTGTACGTTCTTCTTAAAGAACTAGATAGCATGACTGAATGGTGACGCCCACTGCTTTTTGAATGCTTAAGCATTAATGATTAGTTTATGGATATAAATAAGACAGTTTGAGGTGATTATCTCACCCACGACGGAGTAAGCGGCATGAGGTATTGTAATCAGTGCGGTTGGTTTGTTGGTTGGTTGGTTTGTTTGTGCTTAACAATCTAGCGTCTAGACGGTTGCACCGATTGACTGACTTAAAATTTTCAGGGTAGGTGGCCAATGGTCTATAGATTACCTGATTAAATTTTGGGGGTAACCGGGTCAAGGTGAAGGTCAAGGTCACTGGAAAGGTCAACCTTTTGGTCAAAATAACACATTTTCCATATAACTCAAAAACGGTTGCCAATAGACAGATGTTTACTGTTATGAGCATATAGGAACTCCCATATGGCCTTTCATTTGACTCCATGATCTTTGACCTTGAGTGACCCTGAAAGGTCAAACTCAAGGTCATAGATTTTCAGAGGGCTGGAACTTGAAAATAGTTGATAGTAGACAGATATTTACCATTATCAACTTATAGGAAGCGCTATATGGGCTTTCATTTGGTACCATGATCTTTGACCTTGAATGACTTTGAAATGTCAAACTCAAGGTCATGGGTTTTCATAGGACTATAACCTGACAGCTGATGATTGAGAAATATTACCATTATCAACATATATGTATAAAATAAATAAGTGCTGCCAGGCGAAGTTTGTTTTGCCTGGCAACACTTGTTCATCTTGAGTAATCACTTTATACTGGTCAGGGTCATGATGATAAACTGTGCACAGGAAGTAACCCAAGCTAAGGGCAGAACCCAGTAGCTATAAAGCAACGACTTTTCCTGCTAACATTTTAAACTCTCTTTAAACCAAAAGAGACTTGTACCATTGCAACAAAAAGTATATGTTCTATTGTTAGGAGATCAAAAGCTTTAAAACCGAAGACGCCAAAGCCATCCATGATCAGGAGCCAAACTAGGCGTGTTCTCTGTGTGGGAAAGACAACGTACTCCATCTCCATTGTCAATAGGTGCTTTAGGACCGGAGGAACTTTCGTAGCTCTTAGAAGTGTTGGAGGAACTTTCCCCTTTTTTGTATGTCCACACTGTAGGAACTGAGGGTGATCATAGTTCTTATAATGCTGTTTTGAGGGACTTTTTTAGCACCTAATTCAGGGTAGGCACTCTCCCAGTGCAAGAGGAACCATGAGTGACATGAGTACAGTGATTGGTCCAGATGTTAGTGTATGTTGGTTGATTGTTGCTGTTGTACATTACGCAGAAGTGATGTTGCAATGCCGACTGTTGGCCAGCTCATATCACTTCAGCATTCCTACTGGTGGTGTGAATACAAACAGATAAAAGCCCTTGGAGTTGCTTGGGGTGCTCCCCAGTGGATAGTTTGGTCCAAAAGCACCTAATCACAAAAACGCTAGCCAATCATAGACGTCTTTGAGCATATGAATGTGTAAAAGGGCAGACAGCACTTTCCTTTGTGTATGTTATGGGACACCTCAGCAGCAGTTCAAGAAGTTCTGGTTGACGACTTGGGAGAAACACGCGAGCCTTCGCCCTAACCACAGTTGGCAGATGGTGTATGTCTGGTGGGTGGGAATGGGCAGGTGAACAAATTGGGGAGGAAAATCATGATTTAAATTTATAAAATTCAAATTCTAGTGGCACAAATATCGTTGTAGTATTTGGGCTGTTCAAAAATTCATTCTAACTGTTATAAATGAGTATGTATGTATGTATGCATGCAGTTTTAAATGCATATTGGATTGGAATATTGCACTGATCGAGCTAATCTCTAGTGTGTTCTAATGAATGTACACATCCCTTTCAGATGTTAATGAGTGTGAGGAGATGGAGCAAATGCAACATTACCAGCAACACAAGTGTGAATGGAAGTGTGTTAACTTGCCAGGCACACATCACTGCATCTGTCCACGTGGATACATACGACATCCAATGGATACCAATGCAAGGGTTAGTTCATTAACTGAATGGAGTTAAATGCACCAACAAATAGCTACATTTCCAGAATGGCTAAAGGAGCTGAATGAATATCTGATTATTTTATCTGTCCTGTGCCTTTTTTCAGATATAAATGAATGTGCACTGAGGAATGGGGGATGTTCCCACATATGCCTGAATAACAGAGGTGGCTACAAATGCGTTTGTCCTGAAAATTACCGTATTTCTCCTCACAGCAGGAAGAAATGCCAGCCGGTTTAAAAGATTCACAAACTGTCTCAGCATACAACAGTAAGATTCCACTCTTTACTTACTCATCCACCTTATCATACAAGATGTAATATATTTAAAGTTTAATTTTTGTACATAAAAGTTAATTATTTTATTCTACTAAGCACACCTCCTTTGTGTTCAGTAATTTTTGCAAATTGGCTGGAAGTGGATTCTCGTTTGTGTTTATAAGCAATGCGGAATATTTCTGGAAAGACAAGTATTTGTATCAATTCCTGGCTGTGTTGCATTTAAATATCAGCAATATTTATAATTATTATTGGTGACTATTTGAGGTTGTGGGGATTTCAGGTGGGAGTGGTATTTATGGTTCTGAGTGAGAGTATTTACATACAGGGGTATTTGTACTTGTGGAGTATATATATATATATATATGAATGACTGTGAGAGTTTTGTAGTTGGATACCCTCACACACAACAGACTCATGGGAATGTTCTGGGAGCCTTTCCCTGTATCCAAAATCACTCACTCGTTCACTACTCTCTACTCACTATATTGGGAATTACTATATAGAGGACTATATAGTGAGCTCATTGATAAAATGAAAAACGCTTTCGGACACTACTCCGTCACGCCGTTATTTACATCATTGCTGTCGCACAATTAAAACGTGCCAGATCAGTCAGCTGGTGGGTTTTCAAAAATAACACATACATATTATACTGACCATATTTCCCACATTAATAAATACTAAGTACCTGCATCTTTCAGTTCTTTTAAATCAAGGGTGAATACTTTCTTTTTTGCCGCTGCCTTTTATTAAATCAAATTTGAGGCTTTTGATTTGATTGTTTTCAGTGTGACCGGAATACATGATGGGATATATTGTTTGGCTAGTGACCATCGGTTGTACACTACTTTTCATGATGCATTATGGGATACTTTGAGTGCATTATATAGGGTGTAATAATTCTCATAACACATTTGGACAGCACTACAAAATGGCGACCTCACTATATAGTGCCCTATTTAGTGAGTAGGGAGTGATTTTGGACACAGGGCATGTTTTTGTTCAGTGTGAAAGACCAAAATTAACCTAGGAGATCTGAAGATGACCACACCAGTATCTCTAAAGGGTGCACTTGGCAAAGTGAGTTAGCGTGTAATTGCTTTAAATACCTCAGGTGCTAGGTACGTTATTTGTGAGGAGTGTTGTCCATCAGTCTGGATAAAAGCATCTGCTAAATGCCTGTAATGTAATATAACAAGGGGGGAATCACCTTGTGGCTCACAGAGATGTTCGAGAATAAATGGGTCACGACCCTTATGGAGACAAGGAAACAAATGTCAGTGATGTGATGTAATGTACATGCTCAACGGGTCAACTTTTCCATGTAATGTCAACTAAGGAAGCTTTCCTGTATATCTGTATAGCACTGACACACACACACACACACACACACACACACACACACACACACACACACACACAGTCACCATAGTGGTACAAACCATAAACATGATCAGGCAGATTGGATTGAATTGATACAGTACAGTGTAGTTTTCCTTAAGTGACAACAGTCACCCCAGAGGCAGGCCAAAACATGTGTTAATGAGCCCAAGTTTGGACTGCGTGGCCCTCTTTGCTTGTTTGGTCATGATCCCCAACAGGTTGCTGATCTTTAGCCAGGGGTCTCTGTAGAATTTTCTTGTCGGCAATGCAAACAAGACGTTTTTCATGAGTCTTACATTTTCTTCTCTACACCTGTGAGGAATCCATTTACGATACTGCACAGTGATAATATATCTGATAGCCACAGTCTTTGCTATTTTTAAGATGTCTTCATTGGAGTAAACGAAGTGAAATGCTTCATCCTTCTTGTCAGAAACCTTCCGGTACCACCCACCCTTCACCATACTATGCAGACATTGTGCCCAGCAAGCCGCAAGCTTGGCCATTTGATGCTCACTTGGAAGCCACGCTTGCGTGCTGTAGATAAATCATGAATGAATGCATGCTTCCACGATCTTTCTCCTAGTGGCCATGGACACCCTAAAGTCTGTTAACACAATTCTCAACTGATTAAACTTTGCTGTTGCACTAGCCACGCGGTGTTCGGTGAAACCGTATTGCTTACAACCTGCCCAAGATACCTAAATTCTCTCAAATTCTCAATGCTCTGGCCATCCACACTAAGCAATGTTTGCTCCTACACAAGGGATTGGTCATTAAATACCTGTGTTTTTGTTTTCTGAAAAAAAATTTGATGTAGGACCTTGTTTGTCTCTTTCCATACATTTGATTGAACCCCCCCCCCAAAGGGCCCTTGCCACTTGGCAAATACCACCCCAAATCAGAAAAAGTTGGGAAGGTATGGAAAATACAAATTAAAAATTTGTTTCTAAATTTACCTTGACTTGTATTTCATTGCAGACAGTATGACCCCAAGATATATCATGTTTTGTCTGGGCAACTTCATTTCAATTGTAAACATCCATTTTTGCATTTCAGGCCTGCAACACATTCCAAAAAATGTTGGGATGGTGGCAATTTAGGGCTAGTAATGAGGCACAACCATTTAAATAATGATACGAATTTGTACAAAAATCAGTGTCCAGGAAAGTCTTAGCCTTTGGGCCAAGGATCTCCAGTTTGTCAACAAATGTATGAGAAAATTATTGAAATGGTTATAATGTTCCTCAAAGAAAGATATGAAGGGATTTGAATATATCGCCCTGTTGATGTGTAATATTATTAAATGATTCAAGGAATCTGGAGCAATTTCAGTGAATAAAGGGCACAAGCCTAAGCTGAACACCTGTGATCTTTGATCCCTCAGACAGCGCTGCATCAAGAACCATCATTCATCTATAGCTGATATAACCACATGGGCTCGGGATCACTTTGGCAAACCTTTGTCAAGATACAATCCAGAGTTACATCCACAAGTGCCAGTTAAAACTTTACTGGGCAAAAAGGAAGCCTTATGTTAACTGTGTCCAGAAGCACTGTCGACTTCTCTGGGCTTGGAGGCATCTGGGATGGACCATCACACAGTGAAAATGTGTATTGTGGTCAGACGAATCAGTATTCCAGGTCTTTTTTTGTAAGAAATGGATGCTGCATGCTCTGGACCAGATGAAAAGGACCATCCAGACTGTTACCAGCAACACGTCCAAAAGCCAAGGTGTGTCATGGTATGGGGTTGTGTCAGTGCCCTTGGCAAAAGTAACTTACACTCCTGTGATGGCAGCATTAATGCTGAAAAGTACATTGAGATTTTGGAGTAACATGCTGCTTTCAAGACAACATCTTTCCTGGGGAGATTTCAACAAGACAATGCAAAACCACATTCTGCACACATTACAACGGCATGACTGAGGAAGAACAGGGCGCCTGTCCCCAGTAGAGAAAGTGTGGCAAATTTTGAAACAAAAAAAAATAATGACAGTGATGACCCCGTACTGTTGCACACCTTAAGACCTGTTTGCAGGAAGAATGGGACAAAATAACACCTGAAACACTTCATTACTTGGAATTCTTTAAGCCCTAAACATCTTAAGTGTTGTGAGAAGGAATGGCAACATTATAAAGTGGTAAATGCCTTACCATATAAACTTTTTTTTAAAAATGTGTTGCAAGAATCAAAATTGATTTAAGTGCTTAATTTGTTTAAAAAAATTCATGAGGTAAAACATCAAATAATGTGTTATTGTTTTGAGTCCAATACAGGTCAAAGATATGTAAAGAAATCAGTGTTTTCAGTTTTACTTTCAATTTCAAAATACAGTCTCTACTTTTTTTTTTTCCCCCTGATCTGGGGTTGTAAATTGAGCTGTGGATCAAGAGGACCTTATCTCCCAGTAAAACTTCTCAATGGTTGAGCAGCTGTTGCTCTTCCTAGACCTGCAGCAAATACCTAGTGTTTTGCTCTCAGGTGTAGGATGTACTGAATATTCTTTTTACTGGGGGTTGGACTGTTTCCAGGTGTTCCTTAATCATGTCCAACAGATCCCATGGCTTCTGCCTGGGACACCTCCAAATAACTCCGACTAATGTATTGCCAGCCGTTACACATCATCATACAAACCAACTTTTTTAAAAATGTTCTACCAACTTGACATTAAATTATCTTTTGGGATCTAAACTTAAGAGGTGACAAACACCGCTTCAACTATCTCTTTGTAGAGACTGTTTACACAGAACCCCACTTCTGGATACTGCATTGCATATTCCATTATATGGTACCCTGGTGCCGAACAGACTAGCATTTTGATTAAGGGGCACAGTGGTGCAGTCGCCTCATAAATCAAAGAAAGTTACTGGGTTTGAACTTTGCGGCCAATGGCACTTTCTGTGTGGACTTTCCATGTTTTCCTCGTGCCTGTGTGGGTTTCTTCCAGATGCTCTGGTTTCCTCCCACACGCCAAAGATATGTGGATTAAATCAATTGGCTTCTATAGGTGTGAATGGTGGCCCTCCTATAACCTGAGGTCAGCTGGGATGGGCTCCAGCTTCCCCTACAACCCTGATGGATAAGAGGAATGGACACTGGGTGGATGGAGCGCCCACATGGATGGATTTACCAGTGTAACAATCATGGAATAATGTGCACCACTGACAAATATCAACAGTTAACAGGCCGTCATGTTGTATCCGCCCAAGTTGATGGTAACAGTGTCCCAAGTCATTGCGTATAATGTAGCTTAAAAAAAAATGAGACACACCCGATAGGACATGCTGATGCTTGTTTTTTTTTTCTTGTTTGGTTTAAGGCAGGGGTTCTCAACCTTTTCTACTTTTAAGGCCCACCTATTCATACTTGTAACGAGTTGGGACCCAATAAAAAGATCCCCAATTATTTGAAATCTCATCTATTCTATTAGAACCTAATAATCTATTGTAAAGTGTATTAATGAGATGCAACATCACTCCCTGTTCCAGATGGGAGCCCAGGAATTAAATAAATGCAAAAAAAAACAAAAAACAAACTGTTTTTAATTGTAGGTATTGTATTTAAAACTGTACGGATGTGCCAGAAGCCAACATAAAACCATGCATGCAGAGCATTCTCAGTCAAAAGAGATTAATAATCCAAAAGTGGAGTCTGGTTGATTAATGCCCGTCACACTTATTCGGAATTAACAGAACTCAAGCAGAACCAGCCGGAATGAAACATTTTTCAAAATTCGTGCCACATGCGGGCGGGAATTTCAAACTCGCCAACATTCTTACAGCTTTGTAAGAATACCGTTCGAATACTTGGAATGTGCTTCGAACCCGCCTTGAATGATTCTTGCACATTCCGGGTGTGTTAGCTTTTGAATGCAATTCAAATGTAGGTGGAACACAGTAGGAATACCTAGAATGCGGTTAGAATGCAGTAAGAATATTAAGAATGCACTTCGAATGCCGTACAAGTGCGGTTCAATTGCTGCCCGAATACCACCCGAAGTCTGGTCAGAAGGTGCCTCGATTGCTGTACGAATTCACCTCAAATGCAGTCAGAACGCTCCCGGAATAGCCACCGAATATGTTTCGAACGTCTAAGAATTCAAAGAGAATGCAGCTTGAATACTTGGAATGTACTTCGAATATCCCGGAATGAAGAATTTTCATTCTGACGGCTTTGAGGGACATTCTGGCAGGATTTGAAGTGGCTTGCCATTTAGATTTTTCCCTCAATCGCAATCAGAATGTTTCGAATGCTGTTGGTATGCCATAAGAATATTTAGAATGCAGTTATAATACACTTCGAATGCCGTTTGATATTTCTCCTCTTCGAATGCACCTCGAATGTTTTAAGTATGAGCAAAACATTCAGGCTGGCCACAAGAATGGGCCCGAATGTTTGGAATGCAGTCAGAATTTTTAGAATGCATTTCGAATATCCCGGCATATACGAAGAATTTTCATTCCAATGGCATTCCGGCTCATTCCGCCTCTAGTGTGACTACCCTATAACACAAGAACTTATTGCTGTGTTTGTGTTCAGCAAACAAGCAGGTTATTAAAACCAAGAAGTACACTCAAAAGAAGTAGATATAGAAACCACTCAATGGGATCGATCCTTACACGTTAACAACGGATTTTTCCTAGGAGTTGGAAAATTATCCATCCGTTGAGTTCCCCGACATCTCAAACTACTTGGTGCTGCAGACCTCGTTCTACACGGACAAACAGATGAAAACCTGGAAGAGCATGGAGGTGTACAACTTTCAGACTGAAGAAAGACTTGTCGTATTGCTCCTGCATTAGTATGATGGACTTTGGGATGTAGTTCCACATCTAGTATGTACTGTATATCTGAGCAAATTCCTGAATTTTTTGCACAAGTGTGACATTGGAAGTGTCTGCCTTGAGAACACAATACTTTTCTGATGACAACCTTGATGAACATTAACTTTCAGCTTTGCACCTCACTGCATGGGGAAGGAACGCAAATCAATTTTAGGTAAATGAGGCTCATGACCCAAGGTCCTGGCTCTTGGTGTGTTTATTATATTGTTGTTGATCATTATATAAGAAATGGTACATTTTGACAATCTGTTATTTTTTTGGCAGGACAGTCTTAAAAAAAAAAAAGACAAAAAACAAATCTTTTTCAGAACACTTTTAATATATAACAACATATTTACAAATATTTAACATTTGACACTATGTAGTTAAGAGATGTTCCTACAGGTGTCTATATTTAACAAATTTTCGACATAAATATAATTTCAACATGACTCCCCTTGCCCATAACTACAGTAAGAATAAAGTAGCTTGACAGGCTACAAAGTCAGCTGCAAAGTGTTGTCTTTTTTTCTCACCTTTAAAATACAAAAATACCATTGTCCCAACACAATATTAATAGCAAATCTATAGCTTAAGAGTCATCACAACACGCACGGAAGCTCGCATGTCTGCTTGATGGACATTCATTAGGACGAAAACGTGTTGGTCCTGGAAGCCAAATCCCTTATACATTGTGGAATGCAATTGTTAAAATGGGACAGATGGGGTAAGAGCAAGACATAAAAACAGTAGTTGGTCACATCATTTTTCCAGTTTCTTTAGGGGCAAGGGAAATGAACAACAAATAAGAATTCAGTGTGTATTCCACAATTTGGGGATTAGCAGATTTGAATATATTCACAGTGGATGAGTAATAATGAGTGAACGAGGGGCAATGGTAAACACAGGACATTTACTTTAATTACTCAGGTAAACAAGGGCTGGGCCTATATCACTTTTACCTTGACCATGTAAAGGGGCAGGGTTTCAGGCACCCTCACCAATGACATCAGGTCTCTGGAAATTTCTATACCAAATTTTCCAGTTCAAGGGGCAAGCCTTATAGCTCCTTTACCTTAAGGTACCAACAGCAACTTTCTTTCCACTGGCAAGAGACAGTGCCAGTAGTACCTTTCTTTGCCATCTTTAGCTGATGCTAGCACTGGAACAGTATCTATAAAACCTTTAGTTTGTCAGATTCAGGGCTGAGACCTTTACCTCAATTGCCAGGCACAGGGATACAAGTCTATAGGACCTTTACTTTCACAAAGGTAATAACAACTAAGGCAATGATATTAAAGGTTCTTTCCTTGCACAAGGTGAAGAAAGTAAATAGGTACTATAAGCCTTGCATGTAACTCAAAAGGCACTATTGGTACTGTCCATTGCCAATGGAGATGAAGATGCTGTTGAAGGTCAGGGGTTCAAGCCTCAGCAAAACCAAGCTGTCACTGTTGGACCCTCGAGGAAGATCCTGTTAGTCAGGTATTGTGGCAGTGCATACAGCACCTTTCTTTGGTGCCTCAGTACAAGGCTGGGGTCTATAGCATCATGTCTTATTCAGTTATAGGGGCTGGCCTAAAGCACCTTTGCCTTTGGGACACCAAGGCAGGGTCAGGGATTATAGCATCTTTTCCTTAGCCAGTTATTAAGGTCTGGCCTATAGCACCTTTACCTTAGGTAGTCTGGGACAAGGCCAGGGCCTATAGCATCATTTCCTTAGCCAGTTATAGGGGTTTGTTCTATAGCAACTTTACCTTAGGTATCCAGTACAAGGACAGGGTTGAAGCATTGGTTCCTTAGCCATGAATAGGGTCTGGGCCCTTAGTACCTTGGTTAGTCTGGGATAGGGGCTCAGACTGTAGTAGTTACCTGATACTGATATAGGGCTGCTCAAGAACCTTTAGTTTGCTTGGTCGAGGGCTGGGGCCCACAACATCTTTACCCCACTCTAAGACGATTCAGGGGCTGGGCCTATAGCACCTTTACATGAGTCAGCCAGGTGCAGACATGGGGCCTACAGCATTTACCTTGGCTATCCATTGAGAAGTTCTAACAGGAGACATTAGTAGTCTGCTAAAAAAAAATTAATTGCATGTTGAAATGTAGTACAAGCACACAAGAGCCTCAAAATATTTCTGTTGACATGCAGTAGGTAACAAAATTCACATGGGGTAAAATATATTATAGATTTAAATGACATCATTTTTTGACCTATATCCTTTCAAAATTAAAATTTCATGCCAAAGCAGTGAGCCTGATCTGGTGTGTTAGAGATAAATGTTACAGCAAAGTTTTGCTAGCAAGGGACATTTTCACATTGTTTCACACACTGTATACAGTAGTTAAACCCTTAGCTGCTGGCCTAAACTTTTACACCAATCAGCCATAACATTATGACTACGGATAGTTGGAGTGAATAACATTATTTCATTACAGTGGCACCTGTCAAGGGGTGGGATATATGAGGCAGCAAAGAGAACAGTTAGTTTTTGAAGTTGATATGTTAGAAGCAGGAAAAATGGGCAAGTGGAAGGATCTGAGTGACTCTGACAAGGGCCAAATTGTGATGGCGAGATGACTGGGTCTGAGCATCTCCAAAATGACACATCTTGTGGGGTGTTCCCAGTATGCAGTGGTGAGTACTTACCAAAAGTGGTCCAAGGAAGGACAACTGGTGAACCAGTGACAGGGTCATCGGTGGCCAAGGTTCACTGGTTTGCATGGGGCATGAAGGCCAACCCGTATGGTCCAATCCCACAGAAGAGCTCCTGTAGCACAAACTGGGCCATACGAATCAATGAGCCTTGGCCACCCATGACCCTGTTGCCGGTTCACCGGCTGTCCTTCCTTGGACCACTTTTGGTAGGTGCTAACTACTGCATACCGGGAACACCCCAAAAGATGTGCCATTTTGGAGAGGCTCAGACCCAGTTGTCTTGCCATCACAATCTGGCCCTTATCAGAGTCACTCAGATCCTTACACTTGCCCATTTTTCCTGCTTCCAACACATCAACTTCAAGAACTGACTGTTCTCTTGCTGCCCAATATATCCCATCCTTTTACAGGTGCCACTGTAACAACATAATCAAATGTTATTCACTTCACCTATGAGTGGTCATAATGTTGTGGCTGATCGGTGTATATGAACTGAACAGAGATTCGAGACCTAAATGGAAAATGTACATGTCATTGTCATTTTCAAAACATCAGACAGAAGCAGAAAATTTGATTTTCACAGAGCAGAACACCAGGGGTTTAGAAAAGACAAATTCATGTACCATGAAATGAAATGGTGAATAATGGGGAGGGCATGGACCTCTTTAACGCATTAAAATCATAAATAGCATTTAACAGAGGAAAAAGTGATCCAATAGTTTGTTCCAGGTTGGACATTGGCTCATTTCAGTGTATGGCACTACAAGAAGTCATTTTCCATTGTCTTTAGTTCCATTCAACTTTGCCTCCACCCTGAATGTTTATCACTGTTAAAAAGTTAATGATTACACAACACCCTGATGCATTTGTCTTTCTAGTAAATCCCCTCAAGTGGTCATTTGTTCTAAAGTGCAAATAGTGCTTTGTCGCCTGTGTTCCAATTTGCAGGGGTCATGTACGCAGCCATCCACCAGGAGGAGACAGAGGGACAGTTGCAGTCACAAAGGAATGCAGGACAGGGCAGCTTTTTATTCCTCTGTTGCGCACGCAGTTGGCTCCGGCAGATCCAGCGGCTTCACGATCCCTTCATTATGCACTCTCAGAATGGCTTCACATACAAACCGATACTGACTCTGTAAAAGGCAGTAAAATGGAGGGAAACTCAGGAGATGGAACGAAAAAGCGTGGGCCAAATCTCAAAGTCAGACATCGATTGTGTGGTCATTTGAATTATTATTTGAGACTGCATTCAATTTGTATGTGTACACAAAAAAATGATAAAAATCCAACTTTTAATTAAAATTTATTCAGAGAAAAAAAAAAACCCTCGTCAATAAATAATTATTTTCAGCAAAAACCCATGTGCTACTATTATTGGCACCCCTGGAAATTATAGTGAAACACAAAGCAACTGAAGCTTGTTTCCCATTTAATTTGCAAATTTTTGAGTCAACTGGAGCGTGTAGGAACTTTCAAGCTGGAATCCATGACTTCCTGATTAACTGGGGTACAAATATGAGGTGACAGAGGCCAAATTCCCCGAGTCATCCATCAACATGGAAAAGAAAAGAGAACACACAAACCAAATGAGGGGAGAAGTGTGTTGACCTTCATAAGTCAGGGAATGGATATAAAACAAATAGGGCAATAATTTAAAAAAAAGTGGACACCAACTGTGATGGTTACAAACTTGCCTGGAAGATCCAGGTTTATTTTGCCCCCATGTACAGTGAGGAGGAGGGTAAGAGAGACAGAAAAAAAATCCCAACAATCACCACTGTTGGGGAATTACAAGTAAAATCTTGGGGTTTCCAAGTCTCCAAAACCACCATCAGACTCCACCTCCATGCCAACAGATTATCTGGTATAAGGTTTGCCAGAAAAAAAGCCTTTTTGGTCAGTTAAATCACAAACGTAAGCACCTGAAGTTTGCGAAATGCTGCTATAACTTTGACTGGAACTGTGTTCTCTGCTCTTAATAAACAAAAATGGAGCTTTCTGGCAATAAACACTCAAGGTGGTTTTGGCGTAAAAAGAAGGATGTCTATAACGAAAAGAACCTGATCCCTACTGTAAAATATGGTGGAAGTTCTGTGATGTTCTGGGGCCGTTTTTCCTCCAAAGGCCCTGGAACCCTTGTTAGGGTAAATGGCATTTTGGACTCCATGAAATACCAGGACATTTTAAATAAAAATCTGGCTGCTTCAGCCAGGTCGTCACTGGATCTTCCAGCAGGACAATGATCTGAAGTACATGTCCAAATCAACGGAAAAATGGTTCGCTGATCACAGAATCAAGCTTCTGCCATGAACATCTCAGTCCCCTGACCTGAACCCTATTGAAACCCTGTGGGCTGAGCTGAAGAGGGGAGAGCACACACCAGGGCTGAGGACCCTGGATGATCTGGAGAGATTGTGTAAAGAGGAATGGTCTCAGATGCCCTGCTCTGTATCACCAACCTTATAAAATGTTATAGAAGACAACTCAGGGCTGATTTACTGACAAATAGAGGTTGTACAAAGTATTAAATGCAGGGGTACCAATAATAGAGGCATGTGTGTTTTTGTTGAAAATGTTTTCTTGATGAGGGATCTGTTTTCTTTTGAATAAATTTATTTCAAATAAAAGGTTGGATTATTCTCATTTTTTCAGTGAGAGATGAAGCAACTTCACCAAAAGGTGGAAATCCCCCCCCACCACCACCACCCTTTTTACTGATCTTTACAAGGGGTGATTATAATCATGGAGGGGAGTGTGTGTGGATGTGGTTCTTAACATGGATGTATTTGTATTGTCATAACAGGAACTTTTTTTTTTCATGAAAAAATAATCATATAATACTATAATATATTAACAAGTCCAGAATAAAACACTTGGGGGTGTGCTGTTCTAGAAACATCAGCAGCAATGGGCTAGCGTAATGTGGCCTGACATGGAGCAGAGTTACTTTTACCATCCCTTAGTTCCTATAAAAGCAGTTCCAAAGTGTTTTATTTCGGTTACATGATAATTACCATTTTAATTAATTAAGGTACAACATGTGCTTTTTATCTGTTCATATTTGTATTTAACGTTGTGGAGCATCTGTGAAAACATTCGTGTTATAAACAGTCGTTTTCTCACCAGCTTGTTTTTTTCTATTGATAAGGGTTTTTAAAAGAATAAAATAAATAATAATAATAATAATAATAAA
>JAOPUC010000020.1:6696057-6710682 GCA_027564185.1 Cephalocassis borneensis | reverse complement strand
ACCACTGACAGGTGAAGTGAATAACATTGATTATCTCATTACAGTGGCACCTGTCAAGGGGTGGGATATATTAGGCACTCATTGATTTGATTGATTTGTTGTCTGTAAAGGATGCGCCTAGTGTGTAGGCTAAATGGCTGTATGCTCGCCACCTCTCGCCTTCTGCCTCACCACTGCTCCATAGCACCATGAAAAGAGAGCCGAGTGCATAAGTCTCTCCTGCCATTACATAGCCTCTCTATAGCAAGTCCCGTGCAGTGCCTCTACATGGCTACAGACGGAAACTGGACACCGTAAAGCCCCAGGCTAAACTGCCGGGAGCTTGGAGGACATCTGGCCCCCAGATATGCAGCATGCATGGCCCACCTGTGTGTGGACACGCCCTGATGCCCATGAACCAGGCCCCAGCTAAGGTTAATATAACACTCAGGTAGATGGAACTCGGTAGCCCTAGCAAGCAATCCATCTAGGACAAAGACAGTTCAATGTAAAACCTACAACCAAAGGACCTCGCTGCCATTGTCCCATCTTGCTGGACTATGGCAGACGAACCTTGGGTGTAAAGGGTGGGGCCAGTACAGCGCATACTGGACTCCACCTTAAAACTCCCTTGCACAGGCTTGAAAGAAACATCCACGTTCACGGCTATCTTCTCAGCCACCAAAGGGCTTGCAGTCAACATGGAAACCCCCCTTCATAAGTCTTTGCCCGTGAAGAAAAGCTAAGAAGAAAGAGGCAATGATTTGCATGGGGCACGAAGGCTAGCTCATATAGTCCAATCCCACAAAAGAGCTACTGTAACACAAACTATTAAAAAAGTTAATGGTGGCTAAAACAGAAAGTTGTTAGCGCTTCTGTAGGATTAGACCATATGGGCTAGCCTTCGTGCCCCATATGAATCAATGAGTCTTTGACAACCATGACCCCGTTGCCGGTTCATCGCTTGTCCTTCCTTGGAGCACTTTTGGTAGGTACTAACCACTGCATACCAGGAATACCCCACAAGATGTGCAATTTTGGAGATGCTCAGACCCAGCCATCTCGCCATCACAATTTGGCCCTTGTCAAAGTCGCTCCTTACACTTACCCATTTTTCCTGCTTCCAACACATCAACTTCAAGAACTGACTGTTCTCTTGCTGCCTAATATATCCCAACTCTTGACAGGTGCCACTGTAATGAGATAATCAATGCTATTCACTTCAACTGTCGGTGGTCATAATGTTATGGCTGATCGGTGTGTATTGCACATATATTTTGGATGTTTATCTTTCTTATGATGTTATTTGTAAGACTGAGCTATACACACTCACTGGCTCTGTTCCATTCTCATAACCCAATCAGTGACTTACTGATCATGGTTTCAGTACAGTGTCAGTATTCCAGCCCATCTATGTTAGTTTACTGCTCTCATAACATTGTACACACACACACACACACACACACACACAACTTTGCAGGAGTACAATTCAGCATACACACCCGTGACGGAATATCTGTAACATTTCATTACTCAACTAGGTTTAGTCTGTGTGAGTGCGACAGGATGACTGTGTGTATGACAAGAGGGTCGGTGGGGAAGAGAAAGAGAAGAGGAGTGGAGGATAGACCGATTGTGTTTAAGAAGACTTATAATGAAGGTGTGTTTGTGCATGTGTGCATGAAAGCAAGAGGAAGAGAGCGCGTGCGCGCGAGAGAGAGAGGTAAGAGTGTGTGGGTGAGAAAGTGAGCAAAAGGGATGTGGTGAGGAAGAAAAGACTGTGAATGAATGGATGCGTGTCAGAGAAAGAGAGGAAAAAAGGTGAAGGATAAGTAGAAAGTGTAGAGAGAATAAGCGTTAGACAAAAAGGATGAAGGGGAGAAACTCTGTGTGTGTGTGTGTGTGTGTGTTTGTGACATCAATAGCAGACGAAAGCAGCAGAAAAATTTCAGATCTATTTTTAACAGGTGCTTGTATGCGCCAAATGCAGCTTCACAGGCCAGAGCAGGAGCCCTAGTCCTCGAGAGAGCAGCCGGAGTCCTGATTAAAACATCACACACACACCCACCACCACACACACACACACACACACACACACACACACACACACACACACTCATCTCCACTTTCTCTCTCATTTTCCTTTAGCTGCTCCTGTTCTTATTAACTTAGTTACATTATAGAATGGGGTAAATAAAGCACAGCACCTTTGTGTGTTTGTGGATGGGCACATGTGTGCAAGTTGGAGGTGGGGAATAACTGAGCTCTCTTCCCTCCTTATGTTGCCAAGCAGCCCGAATTGCCTGGCAACAGAGGAGTGAGCTGATTCGCAGCATGCACACACCCGTCCCTGGCTTCCCACTTCACCCTGCGATGCTGTCTCGTTTCAGTTCACACCTCAGCTGTGTTCCGTCACTTCTCTCTATTCTGATGTCTTGCAAATCATTTCTAGTAATAAAAGTGACAATTTTTTAAACTTTCATTTAAGATGATGATGATGATGATACTCATTTGGACTGAATGATCAGTTGCTGGTTAGCTGAAGGCAGGTCAGAGAGGAAAGATTTCCCAGTGTCATCATTTTTTCTTCATTTCATTAACACCTTCTGGACTGATTAGTGAAATGATACAATTTGTTGTAAGACGAGCATTCCCATATGAAGCTTGAAAGATGGATAAAGGCCACATTCATTAACATGAGAATGTACAGGTTGCTCATGAGGTTCTGCACAACACATTTACTGCATTCGTTCATCTTCTGGGAAATAGAGTAAACTAAGTGTGTCCGAAAACATCGCAAATTTGTATAATCAGAAATAACAGCTGTGCGAATGGGCTGGATTGTTCAAACTGTCTGTGGGAGTGGGCTTGAGTGCACAAAACCAAACCATATCGAAATGTTTGGAATTATAAACTAACCAGTCATGTTGCTTATCCAAACCAGCAGAATTTAATTTAATTGGGCCTTGAAGAGGTTTTATTGAAAGGATGTTGCTTTTCTTTTGTGTAATTAATTGATTATTGGATATGCAATATGAAGTTAATTGTTAATACGAGATGTACGATGCTGGTCTTTTCTCTCTCCCTTACTTTGGTTTGAAATGAGTTCATTATAACCAAACGTGGCCAGGGGTACTTTATGCCCAGGTCAGACGGCAGGCTGCAACTAGTTTTCAACTACTTGCGTCTACCTGCGATAAAATTGCAGGTAGACGTAAGACTGGTCTTGCATTGACGCATGATGACGCAGATAATGGCAGAGAGTTGCAGAGGGTCTTTAGTAGAAGCAGGTTGACGCAAGTGGATCATGATCTGTTCACATTTCAGCTGTGATTCGCTTCCAATCGGTGCAAATAGCAGGTTGACGCATGTAGAGGCAGGTGATCGTACAACGCTTGAGCGGCCAATCGCAGGTTGAAACAGGTGGCAGCTAGACGCAGGGGAAGACAAGTCTTTAGAGATGGCTGTGATGCATCGCAGGTACACACAGACTGCACCTGCAAATAGTTTACAACAACCTGTGAACAGTCTTATGGCCTTATATTTTTTAAAAGGTTTTCTGTGCACTGCGTCAACCTGCGTCTGCTTCCAACTGGTTGATTCAGCTTAAAAACTCTGAGTCTTGCAATACGTCTGACCACAATGAAGGATTTGATGCAAAACGCCTACATCCACCTGCGATCGGTTGCCACGCGACCGATCGTAGGTCACAGTATGCGTCTTTCTGCCGTCTGACCTGGGCATTACACACACACACACACACACACACACACACACACACACACACACACACACAGAGTACTCAGATATACTTTGTCTAGGAGAGGAGGCCTCAGAGATGCCTTGGGTTCCTGGTGGACTACTGCATGCACACACACGCACACACACACAGACACACACGCACACACAGATACACACTTCCTGGGATGTTTCCCCCAAAAAAGTAAAGCGCTAGAGCTAAAGAATTGGATTGGTTATGAGTGTAAGATGGATTAGACCGTCAGTCTATAAATTTCTTACAAAAGAACAATTCAGTGAACATCTCCAAGAAGATCTTCCCAGATGCATGTGTTCTGGCTTGTGTTTTGTTTTATTTGTTTTATTAAAGAAAGAAATTGGCTTGAGATTTTTCTTCGTATCTTCACAATAAAACCTATTGTGAGAGATTTTTCAAAAGAATTCCCAAACAACCTTTTTCTATCTGAAAACCCCAGTCCAATCTAGTCTCTGTGACCTTGCCTGAATATGATAAATTCCCAAGCTGTAATGAAGCCAGACATTCATTCATTTCATCAACAAGCTGAGAAGGTCAGTTCAGATTTCTCTATCTCTATATCTACACACTCGAGATCCACTGCAACCCTGACCGGGATAAGAGTTAATGATTCATGAATGAATGTTAGATAGTGGAGCACCCTGGCGTGAATTCCCAGGCCATCTTTGCTAAACAGTTCATGCAAAAGGGGCTGGTGCAGTGGAGAAGTCAGGTATAAGAGGTAGGAAGTTGCCAGAATTTGCCTGGAAGGAAGCAACTTGGGCCGCAAAGATGGGTTTAAAAGGTTCTCGATAAAAGCACTGTTGGCCAATTTGATGCTGAGATGAGACCAAAAATGCATTCTGGTCTACTAAAGTACCCCACTAGGTATGACTTGTATGCTCTGGGCTGTCAGGATGAAATAGCACCATGACGTAGCCCCGCCATACTGTACATCCATGTTTATGAGGATAACTGGCCCTTTCATGGTCACTGTGGTCAATACAGTTGCGTAAGCCACCTGATTTTTGTTGTTGTTGTTGTTGTTTTGTTTTTTTGAGATCTAGTAATTGAGGGCCAAGCTCAAGAAACTTCAGCCACATAAACCACAGCCACACAAACTCTTAATTAGAGCCCAATTGGCAAATGGGTCCAGGAACACCTGTAATAAGCATCCTATTGCAAGATTTGAAAGTGTATGAGGGAAGTATTTCTGGAATAGTTCTTGGCACTGACTGAGAGGTAGGAGCTCATGAGGAGGATGGGGTAGTAATAAAGGCAAAGTGTCACATCTTTGCAAAGGAACAGCCTGTACCACAACACTGGCATTCCTGAGCTCAAGCAGGGAGTTTCTGGGCTCTAGGTTAAGAAGAATCCATCCATCCATCATCTGTAGCCACTTATCCTGTGTAGGGTCACAGGCAAGCTGGAGCCTATTCCAGCTGACTATGCACAAGAGGCGGGGTACATCCTGGACAAGTTGCCAGGTCATTACAGGGCTGACATACATAGAGACAAACAACCATTCACATTCACACCTACGGTCAATTTAGAGCCACCAATTAGCCTAACCTGCATGTCTTTGGACCGTGGGGGAAACCGGAGTAAACCCATGCAGACACGGGGAGAGCACGCAAACTGCACACAGAAAGGCCCTTGTTAGCCACTGGGCTCGAACCCAGGATTTTCTTGCTGCGAGGTGACAATGCTAACCACTACACCACCATGCCACCAGTTAAGAAGAATATCAGTTACAATTCTCACATCTTTGCCACTGTTGCATCTTGCTCCAGTGATCTTATCCGGGTTCATCATCAGTCAAAGTCCTTCCTGTGTCAGGGCCTGATCTTCCCAGGCAGTCCTCCATCCCAATACCAACCAAGAGGTAGGAAGTTGCCAGAATTTGCCTGGAAGAAAGCAAACTGGGCTGCAAAGCTGGGTTTTAGAAGGTTCTGGGTAAAACCATTGTTGGCCAATTTGGTGCTGAGATGAGACCAAAAGACACTCTGGTCTAAAGTACCCCACTGGTACCAACCAGGTACTTGGCACATTGGGCCGCACCAATTTCCATAGCCCTTGGTCTCTTGTCTATTGCATAGCTAGGGTTACAGTGTGGGAGTGGTCCTTTGGTAACCACGAGACTTTGACTCCCTTCTCACATCTGTATTGTGGTGTGCCTCGCCAAATGGCAGTGGGTACCATTTTTATGATGGTATAACCCGACCATGAGTAGAACTTGCAATCGCCTGATTGAGAGGCGAACATACTAACCATTAGGCTAACTCACAGCTGTAATCAGTCCAGAGAGCCTGTTAGACAAATTCAGCTTGGGATTGATAACTGGTTGATAGCAAGTGAAAGTGGGGGTTATCCTTTTCTATGAGTGGTCTCTAATGAACATTTGGATTACTAGTATGTTCTGTGAGTTGGTCCAGCATGATCTAGGCACCCTGGTAGACACCCGGTTGCTGATGGCACTCTTGGGATATCATTTGACACCTTGCAGGAGAGAAAAATGAGCATTGAGCAGTCTAATAGCTTCAGCATACAGTGGTGTATGTGCACACATGGTGTACCTTCACCCTAAGGTAATGGGTTAGCAGTCTGAAATGAGTCTAGCCAGTCAGACCTTGGCACAAAGGATTCACTAGGGAATGTGAGGAACAGAAGAGGAGGCAGTATTGCAAACTTCTCATCAATCTTATGCCGCATAAAGGGACTTAGCACCAGGATTTTCATCAATCTCATCAATCTTTCTCTTACACAGGCACAGTCTGGACTCCTTTCTCAGAAACGTTGCTGCCACTCTGTGTGTATATATAAGACAGAACACTGCACGGTGTATGGATAAGGTCTACAGCTACAGTCCTCGAGACTTGAATCAAATGTTTCAGAAGAGAAGTCATTGCTATACTGCTCTGGACACTGAGTAGACAAGTTATCATACCCTGGTAGAGTTCTCATCATGTTAAGGAAGGAGAGATACTGGGTTAGAGTACTTTTCCATGGCTAACTTTATCAACAATCAGTGTGATGGTTTGACATGTAAAATACAGGACTCTTCCATGAATGATTTCTTACCACTTCAGGGAGCACTTTGGTAGCAAGAGCATGGATGGCCTTAATCAGGATGGTTAGAGCAGACAGGATAAACACCACCCCCAAAACCACACAAGCTCTGTAGAAAAACACATAATATTCGCCAAAGTAAGTTAGTTAGACATTGGGACAAAAGATCAAATTATTTTGAGTACTGTCTTCTGTAAACACAGTTAAAGCCTCAGACACTTACAAAATAACATCATGGCCACACCAGAACTTTTCTAACAGGGCATTGGATCAATAAATATATTCTATTTTTATATACGTTTTTTGCAATATGAATCTGTACAGTACTATTTTGGTTGCTTGATAATCTCTATTACAATGGGGAGTAAAATATGATGGGGTGTGCTATTATAGGAAAAATAATCAATGACGGTTGTGCGATTAGCATGTCATGTTTATTTTCCTGAAATGTTTTGTTCCGCAGCAATTTGCCAATGCCATGTCGGCTTGTCAGGGGCCAAGTGAGAAAAGTTAGCCATGCTAATGGTTGTCTGTCTCCCCTGTCAGTTACAGTAAAATTAGTCAATCACAGGCATCTGTGAACTGATTTATGCAGAAGAGGGCAGATAGTGCTTTCCTCAGACTGTGTTACGCTGCCCTGTGATGCCTCATGAGCAGCAGTTTGAAAAGATCTGGTAGCTGGATTCATGTGTCTGGGAGGTGGCACAGGAGAACCGGCTGGTGGGTGGGAATATCACACTTTTTATCTATTTACTGTTGTGAAACAGCACTGACAAGTTAATTCCTGTTATCGCTTACTTTATAGCAATACCAGTCACCAGCCGCTCTCTCAAGTTTGACAAAAAAAAAATGCAGTTTGTCATGTTACCAAGAAACCTCTGTCCTTAAACTTGACTTGCTTGAAACTCAATCATCTGTTCTATTAGCCTCATGCTAATGCTGGCCTTTCAGTGTCGTGGTAAAATTGAAGATTCAAGATTATTCTGTGGCAGACAGATTATACCGCAACATGTTTATATACGACCTTTACAAAATGATCTATGACTAGCTTGTGTTGTCTGGGTGCTCAAAGCCACGATGGATTGCATGCTCTAGTTCCTGCTTATGGTGCTGCTCGTGGAAGTAGATCAACCTGCGGGGAGACAGCTATAATACAAACTTTGCAAAAAGTGTAGAATTGAAAATCTCATTGGATTAATGAACTGTATGTAATCATATGCATATTTATAACATTTTCGGATATAATGCTCCACACCCACCAGATGTGCAGGGCCACAATGTTTTTGGTGTAAACTTGGAAAATATTACGGGAAATGCAATGTTATCAACAACAGTATTTTGCTTACACTTATTTATGGGATGCAGGGTTTGGTACGCTTGTGTGCATCAAATCAAAGTGGCAATCCAGGTTAGACGTAACAGTTGAGATCAGTTACGTACTTTCAACTACACCTCCTGGCTCTGATAAACTGCAATGTGATGCACAATCCCAGTTCTCTTATTAGGATTATAAGATTTCTAACGAACGCAAAACAACCGAGAAACTGATGTAGAGGTTTCTTTGTTTGTTATACTTGAGCAATAGCACCTTAGCAAGACTGCTGTTAAATCGAATATCTGATATTCAGTATAACTGCACAATTGAAAGTGCGATATTATAGCTATAATAGATCCTAAAGAAGCCACACTCACTGATAGCCCATCAGCTAGCTGGCTAGTTAGCTTACACTGATTTGTACTTTCTGGTTATAAGTGCTTCCAGTAAACTTGGCATTCCTCCTTCCTTTTCATCTTCATCTGATGATGAGCTTTCATATTTTAATCCAGAAGTTATATTCCTGAAAATTATGATTTTGAGTGGAGCGATACTGTACATTCAGTATGATTATATGAAACAACAGCACTCTTGGAAAGCTGTTCGACCAATCAATTTCCTGTCCCGGGGCTAACTGTTGTTTAATGTACCATATTCAGCATTTCACACATTCTATCATGCATCACGAGTGCCATAATTTAAGAATATTAGTGCATCTTAAACAATTAGAATATCATGAAAAAGTTCAATATTTTCCATCAGTTATTTAAGAAAGCGAAAAGTTTATATATTCTAGACTCATCACACATAAAGTAAAATGTTTCAAGCAATTTTCTATCTTAATTTTGATAATTACGGCCTACAGAGCAAAAAAATTAAAAATCTCAAAATATTTCATTTCAAGTTTGAGTAAAACAGTATAAATACCATGTATCTCTAGGTCTAGTTCAGTGCACGCAACTACAATTATGGGGAAGACTGCTGACTTGACAGTTGCCCAGAAGATGATCATTGACACCCTCTACAAGAAGAGTAAGTGACAGAAGGTCATTGCTGAAAAGGCTGGCTGGAAAAGGTGCACAAGCAACAGGGATGAACGCAGCCTTGAGAGGATTGTCAAGAAAAGTTGATCCAAGAACTTGGGAGAGCTTTACAAGGAGTGGACTAAGGCTGGTGTCAGTGCATCAAGAGCCACTATACACAGACATCTTCAGGAAAGTTGCAGTCAGAAAGCTGCAACTGTCACATCCCTAATATCAAACCACTCCTGAACCAGAGACAACATCAGAAACGTCTTACCTGCACTAAGGAATGAAAGAACTGGACTGTTGCTCAGTGGTCCAAAGTCCTCTTTTCAGATGAAAGTAAATTTTGTATTTCATTTGGAAATTCAGGTCCGAGAGTCTGGAGGAAGAGTGGAGAGGCACAGAATCCAAGGTGGTTGAAGTTCAGTGTGAATTTTCTGTAGTCTGCGATGATTTGAGGTGCCATGTCACCTACTGGTGTTGGTCCACTGTGTTTTATCAAGTCCAAAGTCAACACAGCCATCTACCAGGAGATTTTAGAGCACTTCCTGCTTCCATCTGCTGAAAGCTTTATGGAGATGCTGATTTCCTTTTCAAGCAGGACTTAGCATCTGCCCACAGTGCCAAAACTACTACCAAATGGTTTGCTGACCATGATATTACTGTGCTTCATTAGCCAGCCAACTCGCTTGACCTGAACCCCATAGAGAATCTATGGGCTATAGTCAAGAGGAAGCTGAGAAACACCCGACCTAAAAATACAGGCGAGCTGAAGGTCACTATCAAAGCAACCTGGGCTTCATTAACACCTCAGCAGTGCCACAGGATGATCACCTCCATGCCATACCGCATTGATGCAGTAATTCCTGGTACAGGAGCCCCAACCAAGTATTGAGTGTATGAATTAACATACTTTTCAGAAGTTGGACATTTCTGTATTGTAAATCCTTTTTTCAATTGAACTTGGGAAATATTCTAATAATTTGATACACTGGATTTCTGATTTTCATGAACCATAGTCATCAAAACTAAAACAAAAAAAAGGCTTGAAATATTTCACTTTATGCAGAAGTAATACAGAATATTTACCTTTTGAAATAAATTATGAAAAAGTTGAACTTTTTCATGATATTCTAATTGTTTGCAATGCACTGGTACTCTGTTCAATGTCAGGTTATTTGCCATGATGAATCTGGAGTCATTGTGCATATAGTATTAAATGGTAAAAAAAAAAGATTAAATAATTAGTAATGATATAATTTAATATTAAAACCCTGCA
Source organism: Cephalocassis borneensis (assembly GCA_027564185.1). Lineage (NCBI taxonomy): Eukaryota > Metazoa > Chordata > Actinopteri > Siluriformes > Ariidae > Cephalocassis > Cephalocassis borneensis. Next base: position 6,700,261 of record JAOPUC010000020.1, on the reverse strand, counting down.
TAGAACATTCACAAACGTGGGCTCTTGTTTATCACTGCTGTTGTTTATTGGCTCTTTTGCGTCAGCACGGTGAACCAAAAAAATCAACTCACTATAGAAACCAGGTGGCTTGAATCATTCCTCATGTCTCCACTGTCATTAATGACGGAAGTGTGCAGACGGCCTTGACAATTAAGGTCAGTACAATACTAATTAAAAGTACAGAAAACAGTTGGCATATGATGAAGAGTTTACAGCTTTCTCTATGTTCTCGTTGATTTCTCTTGGTGCTACTGCAGTAAACATGCTGGGGATGGTTGGGAACACTTTATTACAAAAGATCAAGGTTCTGCTCTGAATTCTGACAGCTTGATTAGGGCTTAAATTGAAAAGTTACCTGATACCGAGTTTCTGTTTTAAAGGCCAGGGCTTCAGCTTACAACGTCACATCTAAGCCAGATTTTAAATGAGGTGCTGGGGATTTTAATATCAATGTTTTGCAGTAAGGTTTCCATAATTGGCATTACTTCACACAGTGGTCAATATGAACAAATCATGAACATCTGCATTAATGCACTTTGACATGAATAAAGTAATGAAAGCAATTAAGCCAAATAATCAACACTTGGTTCAACCTATGATGAGTAAAATGAAGGCCACAATGAACCAAAATGAAGTCCACCATAATGAGACTGAAAAACAAGTTATTTATATATAGATTTACACCTGGAGACCAGAGTTGAAGAAGTTATCAACATGCTATAATCTAATTTGTCCTTGTTTTATGTGGATATATATATATATATATGAAACATTTAACTTTTTTGTCACAGGAAAATCTTCAGGACAGAATACATACTGTTGCATTTGTACAAACACAATATTCCTGTACCAGGTGACCAGGACTCTGCACTCTACCTTCATCTCAATAACAAAGGACACTCATTTCAGGACTGCAATGTATGCATTCCAGCCAGAGAAGACCGGTGGTTTGAAAGAGGAGGAAAAGAAGCCATCTTCGTCAACCTGGAATGATTATCACTGAACAGAGGTGGTCACCACTTATCAGCTACCTACAATGCAGGCCTTGGCACACTTCCCAGAAAACTGAATACACATCCACACCAAAACTCAGCTGACGTCAAGAACTCACATGATGGCAAAGAGAGTCAACGACTGACAGATCACCCTAACGACCCTCTAGGCTGCTAACACAGTTAACACCCGGTCCCCAGTGACCCCAACACCTCTCCAAAAAGAGCATTGCTACTCCTCTGCAGTTTGCTAAAGATCATGTGGACAAGCCAAAAGCAGGGTGTCCGCGGAGTCTAAAGTCTAAAATACAGAGATATTTTGCACTGTTGGACTAAAATCTCATTCGGGTAATTTAAGACCTAGGTTACATGCAGAATATAGATGTACAATAGATGTAAAAATTATTATCCGTCCATTTCCCGTCCATCACCCACGTCGGTCTGTTTTTTTTTTCTTTACGGTAGCAGTTATGGTCCGTGTAGTTCTGTATGAAATGTCACTGTTAGTGGAATGCACAATAAAACTACAGATGTGAAATGCAAATACGTAGTGTTGTCACCGGATGTAAGCAAGCAGTCTGGTCTGTATGCGCTGTATGTGAGTGCGAAGCGAGAATAGTTGTGAACTTATGAATAGTTGCGAAGTAATGTACACGAAACGAATGGCAGCAGGACAAAACAAAAGGAATGGGCAAGTGTAGATTTAATAACTGCTGGCTCGAACGACAGGATTTTGCAGACTGGCTCAAACGTGTTCCTGACGATGACACTGAGGCGTACTGCTCATTGTGCAAGAGGGCATTGAAGCTCGGGACCCTGGGCGTGAGGGCACTCGATTCACACGTTAAATCAAGTAAACACCAGGCCTCTCTGAAATCAGCACGTGAGTCTCATGGAATTGCCCAGTTCTGTTCCGTGGCAGGCACATCCACAAATGATATATGTGACCTAATGGGCTCGACACAAAGGATGAAGGCAGAAGCACCATGAACATCGTGGCGAAACACCAATCTTACAGAGCTAACAACGACATCGGGGAACTGTTCCAAGTAACGTTTCCCGATTCGACAATCGCCAAAACATTCCAGTGCGGAAAAGACAAGACTGGCTAGATCATTCGATTTGGAGTGGCAGAGTTCATAAAAAAAGATCTACTTTCAAAGGTGTCCGGGCCATTTGTGATCATGTTTGACGAAAGTCTCAACTGTGCATCAAAGAAAAAACAACTGGATCTTCACGTACGGTACTGGGATGGGGGCCAGGTACACTCCAGGTACCTTGGGTCACGGTTTATGGGCCATGCCACAGCAAATGACTTGCTGAAGGAGGTCAAAGTAAGTAGTGTTTTTATATTAGAATAATTATATGAGCTTTATTTATTTAATCTAATTTCACCATTTCAGCTCATTACCACCTTTTCTAGCTGTAAATAACTGCATTAAATCTGTAAATACTATACTAATCTGTACATACTGAATTTTATCTGTACATATATATTTCACTTTGGCTATTTGCACTTATGATTATATGATTAACTGCATTCTGTTACCCTGTATTTATACATGTGTAATTAGATTACATCACCGGTACATCAGATTCAACTTTAATGACTTTACTGACAATGACATAATAAACAGACACGTTCAGGCTTTGTACATTAAGGAAGTAATTTCGAATGAGTCTGTTGTAGAATGTGGTGTAGTGTAGGGTAAATGGTTTTTTTTTTTTAAATATGTACATTTGGTTGATTGTTTCATTCCCTTAGGAATGTGTGGACCAGCTGGACCTCAAAGTTGTTCTCGATCTCCATGGATGGTCCCAGTGTAAACTTGATATTCTTTGACCTTTTCCAGTCTAATTACGCTGACCTGTATGGGGGTTCTCGGCTCATTTCTGTGGGAAGCTGTGGGTTGCACACCTTGCATAATGCCTTTAAAACAGACTTCTCCATGTGGCAAGTAGATAAGCTTCTTAAGGCCATTCATACAAGGAGGGAAGACTATGTGAAAACCACCAAGTCTACACAGTTCCCATTGGCATTCTGTGGACATCGATGGCTTGAAAACCTGCCAGTGGTCGAGCGAGCTTTGGCAATCTGGTCATCTATGCTAGTGTACACAAATGCTGTGAAGACCAAGGAGCTTCCACATCCTGGTACTGCAAGTTTTGATGTGATTGAAGATGCCCAGAAAGATCCCCTGACCCTACCTAAGCTCCAGTTTTTCAGGAGTGTCGCCCAGTTATTTGATCCCTTTTTAAGGAAGTACCAGACTGAGGAGCCTTTGATGCCTTTCCTAGGAAAAGACCTGGCAGAATTGATCAAGGTAATGGCTTTTATAATAAGCAGATGGTAATGCAGAAAACTGCAATGGAATATGTGGATTTTATGGTGGAACCCGAAAGTTATGCGTTTTTTTTTTTCACAAGATAAACAAAAACCCAATCCACCCACCCCATCACTGCCGGTTCAAAAGTAAAACATTATGTAGGCCTATAATTAAATAAATACTGTTGTAAACAAAAAAGACACACATTCACAGCAAATCCACAGCAGTCAAAATGGTACACACTATTTTGCAAAGTTATGATGTAATCGAAAGAACTTTAAATTTTGTAATTGTCCGACAGAGTCTGATGCGTCGTTTTGTGAAACGAGAGGTCCTGCAGGACATCACCACAGCCCAGCTTACCAACCTGGACATGGCTGAAAAGAAGAACTTGATGCAAGTGCACTGTGTGGACATAGGCTTGGGTGCTGAGGCAGCCCTCAAGGTAGTAGTAGCTTAATGTCAAAGATTGTCACGCAGAAGCACGTGTGTACGGCATTTTTGCTTACATGACAATTTCTTTTTGCATTTCTCTGTGCAGAGCAGCGAAAGTTCAGAGCTCAGGGTCCTTGAATTTAAAAGGGACTGCATGCAAGGCCTCTCAAGCATTGTGAGGAATATTCTCCTGAATTTAATACTGTTAGGCACATGGATTGTCTAGACCCCACTGTGATGACCAGTGACCCAGACGGGTGCAAGGCGAAGATGAAGGGACTTGTGCAGACATTTCTGCTCACCAGGCAGCTGACAGGAGGAGTTTGTGCTGGTAGGAGAAGTTCTAGAAAGGGCTCATCTCATTATCTCTAGCCGCTTTATCCTTCTACAGGGTCGCAGGCAAGCTGGAGCCTATCCCAGCTGACTACG
>JAOPUC010000020.1:5224852-5236060 GCA_027564185.1 Cephalocassis borneensis | reverse complement strand
GGAGAACATGCAAACTCCACACAGAAAGGCCCTCGCCGGCCACGGGGATCGAACCCAGGACCTTCTTGCTGTGAGGCAACGGTGCTAACCACTACACCACCGTGTCGCCCCTTTCCTATAATAATTCAAATATTGGTGGAGACATTGCCACATTGTTATTCTCAAAATATAACCGTAGGTGTTGTTTATTTATGACCTTTTTTCTCTTTTTCATCCTGCCCCTTTTCAATGACCATGACCCCTTCAGGTGCTGAGCCCACTACCTCCGAGTATATGGTAATAATGCACGGTGAGAAAGTGCGCACCATCGAGGGCATAGTCATGGCCACAGACACTTCCCGCTCCTTCTCGACCCTGGAGAAGTTTGGCCAGAGTTTCCTGGAGAAGCTGGTGGGTATCGAGATGCCACACAAGCTGCTGGAGCGCGTCACGCTGGTGGATACGCCAGGGATCATAGAGAACCGCAAGCAGCAGGAGAGAGGTAGCGCACAGCATGCTGTCCTGAAGACTTTCCTGTGGAGGAAAGCTGACTCACCATGACTGAGTGCTGACACTCGGGACTCCTTCTATAACTATTCAGTAAACGTCTCTTTAAAGAAAACTTCGCCATATGAATAATTCTCATTTCCTTTGCTAAATGCTACTTACTATACGTCATCAATGATGTGAAGAGTCCAAGTCCCTGTGTAAGTTGTTACGATAGAAATGTTAACGCTATAGCCTGAGCACATAAATATACTTGTACTATTAAAAGAGCTGCTGTTGTAAAAAATTAATCAACACCTTCTGACTAATCAGATTTAAGGAGTTATAAGTGATATGTTAAGACATGGTTGCTGATTTTAATCAAACACTGCACGGTTTGTTGTTCATCATCCTTACACTGTCGCCCCTCAGAGGAAACCCTACAGAGAATTTCCCCTTCAGAGAGGATTTTAGACAGGCGTGGACCTTCTTTAGAAATTCTTTTTTTTCTAGGAGTGTACATAAATTTATAGTATTAACCCTTCACTAAGGAAAAGGAAGTATTCATTTTCCTGTATTTTGTCCTCAGGTTATCCATATAACGAGGTGTGCCAGTGGTTCATTGATCGAGCAGACCTGATCTTCCTGGTTTTCGACCCGACTAAGTTGGATGTGGGCTTGGAGCTGGAGACACTTTTCAGGCAAATGAAAGGGCGTGAATCACAAATCCGCATCATCCTGAACAAAGCTGACAGCCTGGTGCCACAGGAGCTGATGCGTGTGTATGGTGCTCTCTTCTGGAGCCTGGCTCCACTGATCAATGTGACGGAGCCGCCACGTGTCTACGTCGGTTCATTCAGGCCTCAGGACTACACACTCGATGCTTACCAAAAACTCTTCGTTCATGAGGAGATCTCCCTCCTGGAGGACCTAAAGCAGGCCATCGAGAACCAGCTGGAGAACAAGATCGCCTTTCTGCGACGCCATGCCATCCGTGTTCGTGTTCATGCTCTCCTGGTTGACCGTTATCTCCAAACCTACCACGAGAAGGTTGGCTGGTTTGGCGACCCACATGAGGTGATGGAGGAAATCATCGCTGACCCTGACCGGTTCTACATCTACAAATCAGTGCTGGCCAAAACCAACGTGAGCAAGTTTGATCTGCCAGACCCAGAGGTATACCAGGACTTTTTCAACGTGAACGCACTGGGAGAATTCAAGCTGCTGCAGAAGCAGTGTGGCTGGCGGGGTGGCTGCTTGTTGGAGAAGATTGAGAGCGCCATCACACAGGAGCTGCCCGCTCTGTTGGCCAGCCTCGGCAAAACTGAAGAGAAGCCCAAGGTCGAGGAGAAGCCCAAGGTCGAGGAGAAGCCCAAGGTCGAGGAGAAGCCCAAGAACCCCTGGAGGAGGCAGTGAAGGAGGTAGTGTGGGACAGGACAGGGGGTGGAGGCAGGGATTAGTATATTTGGGTTGCACAAGTTTTCATCCATGCTGGACTCAGGGTATCAAGCCAGTAAAAGTGTGAATAAAGTATCCAAGGTGTTAATTAAGAAACAGAAATTTAATTTAAAAAATGAGTGAACGAATAGTGGATTTAGTGGATGGACGGACAGATGGATGGATGATCAGTGGGTATATGAATGACTGGCTGTTGGATAAAAAAAAATGAACAGGGACTACCTTGGTAGAAAATTTTCAATCACACAATGCATCAGGATTTTCTGATCTTATTCATTTTTTTTAAAGTGTCAGTTAATCTATCCAGATCACATCTCCCTTTTCAAACTTCACATTTCTGAGTAGTTAATTTTGATGAACGTATGTAGCTCTGCATGTGAAATGTAACTTCTAATTAAAGCTTTCCTGTTCTACACAGTGTGTCTTCATTCTACATTACCCAATTATTGTATGTGGATGGCAAATTGACCTGCCATTTTGTTTGACTTAACAAAGGAGCAAGTGAGAAACCTTGAACTGTTCTGTACATGGAGCTGATTTCTTTGCAACAATTCTCATTCAAATAATGATATGGCATGGAGTACACACTAGGGGGAGCCATGTAGCACCAACAGTTGTTGCCGGAACTAATGTTGTGCTACACTGAAATCTAGCTTTAATCTTGATTACAAAATATAAAAACAACAAAAAAAGCGAGCAACTTATACTATATTACTATGTGGGGGCATTTGGTCACTGACACACACTTACTTTCTGGCAACTTTATTAGGAACACCATATTACTACTGGGTAGGACTCATTGATTTGCTCTTCGAACAGCCTCCAGTTCTTTATGGCATGGATTCTACAAGGATTGGAAACATTCCTTTGTGGTCCATATTGACATGATTGTATGATGTAATTGCTGCAGATTTGTCAGCTGCATGTTCATGCTACGCATCTCAGGTTCTACCACATCCCAAAGGTGCTCTAGTGAATTCAGATCTCTTGACGAGGAGGCCACTGAAGTATTCACTGTCGTGTTCATGGATCCATTTTGAGACGACTTGTGCTTCGTGGTATGGTGTATGATCATGCTGGATGCAGCCACTACAAGGTGGGTAAAATGTGTTGCTATAAGGGATGCCCATGTTCAGCAACAATACTCAGAAAGCCTGTGGCTTCCAAAAAATGATTGATATTAAGGGGCCCAGCGTGTACCAAAAAAACAAAAAACATTCCCTACACCATTACACCACCTCCGCCAGCCTGAATGGTTGATGCAAGGCAGGTTTGGTCCGTGAATTCATCCTGTTGAAGCAAAATTCTGACCCTACCATCTACATGTCACAGCAGAAAATTGTTTATTCAGACCAGGCAACATTTTTCCAATCTTCAACTTTCGAGTTTTGGTGAGTCTTTTCCCACTATAGATTTAGACTCAAGTTATTGGCTGATAGGACGATAACCCGATGTGGTCTTCGGGGCCCTGTTGTAGCCCATCCTCAAGATTTTCTAATCACCATAGTTTTAAAGAGTGGTTACTTGAGTTACCATTGCCTTCTTGGCAGCTTGAACCACTCTAGTCACTCCCCTCTATCCTCTTTCATCAGCAAAGCATTACTGATTCCAGAATTGCTGCTCACTGAATGTTTTGTTTTATTTTTCACACAATCCTGTGTAACTTCTAGAGACTGTTGCATGCGAAAATCCCAGGAGATCAGCAATTTTTTTAAATATTCAACCCAGCCAGTTTGGCCACAGGTCAAAGGTGATATTTGATGTGAACATTAACTGAAACTCTTGACCTGTAGCTACGTGATTGTACGCATTGATCTCCTGCTACATGATTGGTTGGTTGAATTCTTTAATTGTATGAATGGGCAGGTGTAGAAGTTGTCAGAGTACAAGTCAATAGCTGGCACTGGTGGGAATTATTTTGAACTCAGAAATATTTGGGTTTATTTATATAGGAAATATGTTAACCTGGACATCATCTTGCTCTTTTGTGAAACTATTTACTCAATCAAATTAGGACACGCGTGATGACTTCGACAAACCCAAGACTCCAAATGCCAGGATAACTACCAGGAAAAAACTGGGAGTAAAAGTCAACAGATTAAATAAATTATTAAATTCATTGGTTTATAGCTAGGTTCTGCAAATACTACAGTGACTATATTGAAATAGACTTGAATTGTCTGGAAAATAGATCACACACTTTTTGTCTCCTCTTTTTTTCCCCAGTCATTTAACCCTTTTCGATGAACAGGGAACAAGTTCTTGGACCAGTGCCATTCAGGATTCTTTAAACGTTGGTGCCAGCTAGTGACCTTGGCCCAGGATTTCGCCAATTTTGAAAGGAACCATTATAATCAAGGATGCGTCATGAACGGAAGGCGTGGCACAATTCACAACAGGAGTAAACAGTTGTAGCAAGATGGCAGGGCACAATGATGTGCGTTTGTTTTGTTATTGCAAATACTTGTATTCAGTCCATTTTTTTTAAGCGGTATCCTTTTCCGTTGCTGTGCTCCATATCCTCTTCAAACTAATGAGACGCCCACTGATGTCATCATGGTTCACGCTGGAAAAACCACCTATATTTTGGTTCCAGATGGGAATCAACTTTTCAGGTTCTGAACCAATATGTTTTTGGTCAAAATGCTCAGAAAAGTTCAAATTTGGTGCACGAACCTGTTCTCTGTTGGTTGATAAGGTGCCAGTGTGTCGGATCAGGCGGTTTCAATATTTTTAAAGCCAGGGACCCCTGTAAAGGAAAAAAACAAACAAAAACCCCCCCAAACATTCACTGGCCTACTCTGTACAGATTTTATTTTTCAGTGGTGTAGCATGAAGCAATTCTGCTTCACAGCTCCAGCGTCTTGGCTTGTTTTCCTTGGCTCTGTATGGGTTTCTTCCCATCTTTCAAAAAACCTGCCAGTAGACTCGAGATTGACATCTACATTTGAGAGAGACCAAAGTCCACGTGCAATACCCTGCCATGGACTGGTACCCCATCTCACACCTAGTGTTTGGGATAGGCTCTGGGCCTACCAAACCACACCACACCACACCTCCACCCCGGATAACACAGATACCAAAGATAAAAAAATAATAGTAACCTTGAAGAACCATGCTCCCGAAAGCATGCTTCTGAAAGTTTTGAAGATTTGAACCATCACCATTATGGCATTCAGCAGATACTCTTATCCAGACTGATGTACAACATACCTAGAGCAGTAAGTGGTTAGGTGCCTTGCTCAAGGGCATTTCAGCCATTCCTGCTGGTCTAGGGAATCAAACCAGTGACCTTTTGGTCCCAAAGCCAAAACCATTAGGCCATGGCTTCCCCATTTATGAACATTATTTTGGAGAACCATGCCCCTCAAGAACGTTTTAGTGCATGGTTTTATCATCACATTTATGCTGAGGGAAATGAGCGTTTCTCTGCTTGCCGCCATTTGAAGTCTGACGTGACGTAACGTAACATAACGTAACGTGACGGATGTCACATGAGCGCCCCCTAGCGGAAAGGTTTTACATGATTCCTGCTTGCTTTACCGTTTAGCCGAAAGTGAGACATGAAGTGATTCTTTGGGTGCCTTCTTTATAATTAATTACAAAGATTTATCATTATTAATGGATAATAATAATAATAATAATAATAATAATAATACATGATGTCTAGACGACAGCCTGGTGTGAGCTGTGGGTGTGACCGGAGATCTGATCAGCCAGTCCAATCTGGCAACCCTGCTCTCACTCACTCACACACAGACAGACAGAGCACCCCCTCCTCTTCTTATTCTTCTTCCCCTGAAATGTTAGCACTGTTGCCAACTTGTACACCACCTCCAACTTAGAAAAGGCGATTCATTTCTTCTCTCTCGCGTTCAGACTATAATAGCGGACACAAACCCCAACCCCGCCGTGTGAACTCCTTCAGCGGAGAAGAAGAAACCCCTGAGCGAGCGGAAGAGGAGATAGGTTGCCAGATTGGTCTCAAATCCCCTATTCATGCAAGCTAATTTTAACATCTAAGGGAATTTATCACAGCGGACATGCGGATCTCAATTTGACAAGGTCCAATTTTTCTTTTTCTTAAATTGATGTTTTAATTGAATTAAACGGAACGGAAAAGTTGAACAAGGACTAGCAACCGTCTTCATTGAAGACGCAGTGAGGTCTGTATTGTCTGGCATTCATGAGCATGCCAGTGAGAGAAAAAAAAAAACACACACACACACACAACCCCACACGCACACCGGACTTACCCAGCAGGAGCAGCAGATGAGGGTTTGCAAACAGCTTCGACTAGCTCGCGTTCTGCAAAAGACTGTTATAAAGAAGGATATTGGGGTTTGGGTTTTTTTTTCTCTGCGTTGAAGTGAAACTACAGGCCTGAGGGAGGAAAACTTTCCATCCGAGTGTGGAAACATTATCGAACATGGCTTTGACGTCTCGCTCCGTCATATTTTCTTCTTCACTCCAAGAAAAAAAAAAAGTGAAATGCGCTTAAATTCGAGCAAGTCTTGTTAAACGGGAAGAGCAGAGCAGAGGACGGAAAGACAAAGCTGCTGGAGAGTTCCGAGTGTAAAAATAAGTTTGCCAGTGTGCTGGGCTCGGCGTGCTGGAGGCGCAGCGCGCGCCTCACTTTACCTCAGGGTTATTTTGGTATTTTTGTCGCGTGCCAGATGTGCGCGAGACCGCGGTTAGCCTCCATGCTAACCCTTTTTAAACCGTCGCCTCACTCTGTGTGTGTTTGTAAACTCGTAACTCCTTTTGAATAGGCTCTCAGGATTGTTTTTCTCGCTGACCAGTTGTATTTTTCGACAAAGCGGGCTGCTATCCGGAGTGGGAGTTCAGGAAAGGACGCGGCTCCTCAGTGGGAACCAGGCCCCTCTCTCTCTCTCTCTGCACCTCCAGCCCCTTAAACAAGCCAGCACCTCCATTTTCAGCTCGTTTTTTGGGGTGTCCTGTTTAAAAACCCCGCTGTCACGACGGACACATGATGTGCGATTCAGGTTGGTGAAAATTCCTTTAAAAAATCACCACACGTTTCTGTTTTATTTTCCCCTCAGAAATGCGGCCGTTTATTATTAGCGTGTTATTTCCACCCGAGCTGGGGTAAACGCTCAATATGAGAACGCACACCTATTTTACGGCGTTTCACACGGAAAGTGGAACGTGAAATTCCGATAGGATTTCGTAAACGACCGTGTTTTTAAGCAAAGACAGTAATAAAATGTTAGTTTTTGACATGTTTTGAGAGAATGTCTTAAACACAGGGAGGATGAGGATGTGTTTTGATGAGAAGGCCGGAGCGGATTCAGGGCGCTCGAGCCTGGCGGAGGAAAAGTGCACGCGAAGTGCCTCAGCACCACCGAGCCTGATGGGATCCGAGTGCTGACGTCATCCACGCCTGGATAATGGACTGCTCAAGAGTCTGAGACGGTCCATCTCACTCACACACACATACACACACGAGAGAGAGAGAGAGAGAGAGAGAGACCGGAAAGACGTCTGTTCTGTTCTGTTTTGTTCTAGTGCTGTATTAACTCGGATCATTTTGGATCTGTTTTTTCTTTCCATCGTCACTCAAGCCCCCTTCCCCTTCCCTCTCTTTTTCGTTTCCTTGATTATGTGACAGCCTTGTCAGGGAGCACTTGTTGTTGTCATGGCATCCCCACAACATCAGCAGCAGTCAGTGAAAAACACCGAGGTTAGTTGTGACAGTGGAGGAGGAAGTGTCAATGTCCGCATTAGCGACGCCCACTCGCAGAAGCGGGTCTCTGTGGAGCAAGAGCCTTCGAGCTGGGGCGAAAGTGTTAGCGAGCAGGGCCCGACAGGAAGCGCCAAACCATCCAAGTACAGCATCTCGTCCAGCTGCAGCTCGGGCGAATCCGGGATCCGGAGAACGGTGATGAGCAGCCTGCGTGGCCAGCGGACGGTTCCGCAGCTCTTCGAGAGGTCGGCAGCACAGTGCTGGGACCCCAAGTTTGACTCCGCGACGCTGGAGGAGGCGTGCAGGGAGAGGTGCTTCCCGCAGACGCAGAGGCACTTCCGCTACGTCCTTTTTTACTTGGCTGTAGCTGCGCTACTTTGGGGTGTGTACTTTGGAGTCAACGGTTCCAGGTGTGATCCTCCCAGCTTCTTGCTTCCAACAGCAACCTTCCTCGTCTTGTGTCTCCTCCTCCTTCTGTTCACCTTCTCCCGACCCTACGTGTGGCTCTATAACCAGGCCTCGCTGCTTCTTATCGTCATCACGATTTGTATCACTCTGGCGCCGCAGATGCAGGCTTCTGGTTTCGCTGACATCGAACAGCAGAAAGGCGACAATCGGACACTACCGGTGCATCCTGAGCCAGCTCCGTGCATCTCTCCTGTGGGGACATTTTCTCTGTGCATGGAAGTGCTGCTGTTGCTCTACAGCATGCTCCACCTGCGGCTGTATGCCTCGGTGCTACTGGGGCTCCTGTACTCTGTGCTTTTCGAGACACTCGGGTGGCTACACCTGGTACAGACTAGTCAAGACATGAGAAAGGCATCGTTGCTGTGGCTGGCGCCTGGAAAAGTACTTCTCCACCTGTGCGCTCATGCAATCGGCATACATCTGTTCATCATGTCAGAGGTGCGTTCGCGGAGCACGTTCCTGAAAGTGGGACAAGCCATCATGCATGGGAAGGAGCTGGCGGTGGAGAAAGCACTGAAGGAGCGCATGATCCACTCGGTCATGCCGAGCCGGGTGGCCGATGAGCTGATGAAGCAGGGCGACGAGGAGAGTGAGAGCTCCAGCAAACGCTACAGTGTTGGGACTGGTTCGGCTTCAGCGTCCGGTGCGGGTGCTTCGTCCTCCAGCCCCAAGAACAACAAGCGCAAGAAGACGTCGATCCCGCGCGGCCAGATCATCTTCCGGCCATTCAACATGAAGCGTATGGAGCCCGTTAGCATCCTCTTCGCTGACATTGTGGGCTTCACAAAGATGAGCGCGAACAAATCGGCGCCTGCCCTGGTGGGTTTGCTGAACGACCTGTTTGGCCGTTTCGACCGGCTGTGTGAGCTGACTGGTTGCGAGAAGATCAGCACGCTGGGTGACTGCTATTACTGCGTGGCAGGATGCCCTGAGCCACGTGAGGACCACGCCTACTGCTGCGTGGAGATGGGACTTGGGATGATCCAAGCCATTGAACAGTTTTGCCAGGAGACCTCCGAGACGGTGGACATGCGTGTAGGCGTGCACACGGGCACCGTGCTCTGTGGCATCCTGGGAATGAAGCGCTTCAAATTTGATGTCTGGTCCAATGACGTTAACCTGGCTAACCTCATGGAGCAGCTTGGTGTGGCTGGGAAGGTTCACCTGTCCGAGGCCACGGCGAGCTTTCTCGATGATCGCTACGAGAGAGAGGACGGCAGAGTGATGGAGCGCGCCGGGCAGAGCGTCACTGAGCAGCTGAAAGGTAACGTTTGTGTACTTCCTGTGTGTAGTCGAGTTTGTTAAAGCTTGGTGAAGTGAGTGTTTGTTGAAATTAAATTTCAGGCTGCTTTGCTTATCAACTGTTTAACCAGGTATAGTAAACACACATTTGGCAAAATCATTTTTGATTTATTTAACGTCAGATTTGTTTAACAAATAGGTCTTCAGTTGACACAACTACATTAGGTTGACCCCACCCATGGTGAAATAAGGTTCAACACCACCTCTCATATTTGTCAGGGCTTGGCTTCTTTCTGTCTGGTCATTGACAAACCTGGACAGCGTTGGCAGCCCGTCTTGCGTCCGCGCCCTCAGTGTTTGCATAATGTGTTACGATTAGGCTGAGCATATTTGTATGTGATAGCAGCTGATAGGAACGGAAACTGGACTCTATCACCTGGGAGTTTACATTGCTGAAGCGTGGCCTGGCCCAGGGTTGGCCTTAAGGCCACGCCGAGCTAAATTTCACTTGGGCTAAACCCGAACGGTCCAGGACGACGATGAATAGGGTTAATGATGTGTATAAACAGCTCTATTGTTAGTCGTGATAGCATCATGCAGTGTGTCAGCTTGCACTCTTGTTCGGCTTCCTCTGTACCATCAGACGCTATATAAAGAGCAGAGGACATTTTCGTTTTGATTTAAAGTTGACGTGACTGACTGACTTTTAAATAGCATGTGTGGGTGTTGATAAACTACCACTATATATGTTTTAATTTGTTCTCTTATAATGAACTAACTTTACAGATCTGTCTATCTTGAGCTAGGATGGTGGATTAAGCACTAAATTTAGAGTGATGGAAGCGGCAGGTTTTTTTTCTTCTCCCCACAGCATGATTTTCAAATCATGATGTGTGTGTTGGTTCAATGCACACTCCGATTACAAATCGATGTGTCTTGAGATCAGAGAAGTTACACGACGTCCCCTCGGTCCTTTAAATGAAGCCACAGAAGACATGTTCGTGAGGGGACTGAGTGGGACGGTTTAATGTGTGTGTGTGTGTGTGTTAGGGGAGAGTCGATCAGTACTTTGCCTGGCTGTTTCCCCTCAGTGATGACTCACCACTCTGTCTCCCAGTATGAGGAGTTGAAGCTGTTCCCTCTCAGGGATGACCAGAACATCAGGATGCCATTTAAAGCAAGACGGCCTTTCGATTTCATAAAATCAGTGAAATTTGGTTTCCTCTGAAGTTTGGTCATTGTGATATGTTTATTTCTGTAATATTTTTTTAGATATCAGGCCATTCTGTGGCTGGGGAGTTATTTAATTTTGAGGAGATTCCCTTGCAAACAATACGCATGCTTCACGCAGTCAAGCAGACAGAGGAAGTCCGTGTGCATGCGCAGGTTTACTTTTGACCGTGCACTGACCACTATTCTGTCGCTAAATGAACAGCTGATCACACCGAGGTGCTCGCCGAACGCCGATATTTATTAATTAGTTTGGTCCGGCGTTTCCTTTCCTTCGTATTTAAGATAACGTCTTTTCTCGCTTTACGTTACTGTAGTCGGTCTTCATTCGTGTCCTACGTTTTTCTCTCCTGTTTCAAATTTGTATCCCACAATGCCCTGCGCGAACAGGGAAAGCCCACCACATGATGCGTGACATAGTATCTTGAATTGGGTCATGGTGAAGCAGGGAAAAATGGCAGAGAATTTACGGCCAATGTGGCTCTAAATTCATTAATTGTTCTGTTAAAAACTAATAAAATTGGAAGTCTGTGATTCTAATTCAGTAGCTTTCAGTCCACAAAACAAAAATAATTGGGTGTCGGGGAAAATTCGTTTTATGACCTGCACTTGAAAAATCTGAAAGGCAGTCTACCTTT
>JAOPUC010000020.1:4087970-4102123 GCA_027564185.1 Cephalocassis borneensis | reverse complement strand
ATTGTGGTAATGTACAGAACCAAAATTAGAAAAATGTTGCCTCTGTCCAAATATTTATGGACCTAACTGTACATAATCCTGTATCCAACCCAAAATTAAAAAAAAAAAAAAAGTTGGGACGCTGTGTAAACTGTAAATGGAAACAGGATGTGAAAGCTTACAACTCCTAGAAACCCTGTATTGCATTGAAAATGGTAAAAAGACAACATATCAAATGTTGAAACTGAATATTTATTTTTTTGAAAGAAATGGCTTTTTTTTTATTTGACATGTTTCAAAGTTGGGACAGGGGCATGTTGACCATTGTGTTGCATCACATATACTTCACTCTCTAAATGTTTGAGAACTGAGACCAAATGCTTTAGTTTTGAAAGAGAAATGTCCCATTCTTGCTTGATGGACAGTTTTTTAGTTGTGCAAGAGTTTAGGCTCTCCTTTGTTGTATTTTGCATTTCATAAAGCACCAAAAGTTTTAAATAGGAGACAGGTCTGGATTGCAGGCAAGCCAGTTTAGCACCCATCTCTTATTACAGAGCCATGTGGCTTCATGTGCAGAAAGCAGTTTGGCATTGTCTTGCTGAAAGATTGTCTGTCTGTATGGCAGCATGTTGCTCTGAAGTGTGTCTTTTATATCATTCAGTGTTAATGATGCCTTCCCAAATGTATAAGATACCCATGTCATGTGCACTAATGTACCCTCATGCCATCACGGATACTGCTTTTGAACTGTGCACTGATAACAGGCCGGATGGTCCCTCTCCTCTTTAGCCAGGAGGACATGGGGTCTATGATTTTCTAAAAAGAATTTCTACTTTTGATTCATCAGACCTCGGGACAGTTTTCCACTTCGCCTCAGTCCGTCGTAAAAGAGCTCGGGTCCAGAGAAGACGGCAGTGTTTCTGGATATTTTTTTATATCCGGTTTTAACTTGCATTTGTGGATGCAGTAATGAAGTGTTTTCACAGACAATGGTTTTCTGAAGTGTTCCTGAGCTCAAACAGTGATTTCCATGACAGACACGTGTCTGCTTTTAATGCAGTGTCTCCTGAGGGCCTGAAGGTCACAGGCATCCAATGTCAGGTTTTTAGCCTGGTCTCTTGCATACAGAGATTTCTCCAGATTCTCTGAATCCTTTAATGATCTGTATCATAGATGACGTGATCTCCAAATTCTTTGCAATTTTACAATAAGGAATGTTATTCTTAACTTGTTGCACTTTCTGCTCATGCAGTCTTTTCACAAAGCGGTGAACCCCTCCGCATCTTTACTTCTGAGAGACTCTGCCTCTCTACAATGCTCTTTTTATACC
Source organism: Cephalocassis borneensis (assembly GCA_027564185.1). Lineage (NCBI taxonomy): Eukaryota > Metazoa > Chordata > Actinopteri > Siluriformes > Ariidae > Cephalocassis > Cephalocassis borneensis. Next base: position 4,100,814 of record JAOPUC010000020.1, on the reverse strand, counting down.
CAATCATGTTACTGACCTGTTGCCAATTAACCTAGTGGGTTTTTGTTTGTTTAAAGTCTCTTCTTGCCCCTGTCCCGACTCTTCTGAAATGTGTTGCTGACATTAAGATTGAAAATAAGCACGTTTTTCAAAAAACACTGTTTTAACATTGTCTTTATATTTCATTGAAAATAATCCTGGGTTTCTATAACTTTGCAAATCTTCACTTATTTGAGTATCCTAAACTTTTTTGGAATTGGGGTTGTACTTATTTGCTGTCCCAAATTTTACACAGAACTTGGGTTCCTCCTCCACCTTTCCAATATTGATTTATTATCCATTACTCTTGCTGGTATGCTACCATTATGAGAGGATCAACGAGAGCGGCGATGGTGGTGTTTTTGGGTTTTTTTTTCAACACCTCGGTGTCACTGCTAGGTTGAAAAACAGTCCCCTGACGATATTGGGTGGTGCTCAAACTGACACTGATGACATGCATTGTTTGGTGGAGATAAGGTTTAGTTTTTAACGGAACCTGACCAGAGTTAAGCGTGTAATAACAAAATGCAGTAAGTATAAGCAACTCGCTTGCTGTCATTATCGCTACTAATCATGAAACACTGTCTACTCACTGCTGGAAACTTTCCATAGATGGATGGTGAAGAGGTGTGCCAATACACTGTGTATAACGACAGCGAGGCTCAGTACTCTTGTATGGTTGGAAGGAGACCCTGATAAAATGTCGTGTGTAGGTGTAGCTACAGGATTGTGTACTTTTGTAATACTTGACACATTTTATGATGCATCATGGTAATGACGACCTTGGAACTAAAGAGGACAGATGTGTAATGTTATCATCCACCATTACTTTGGCATTGAGTCATCATCGTCGTGCCCCCTCCCCGGGATTAACTTACAGGGCAAAGAGGAAGAAGAAGCTTCAGATAAATATTTAGAATTACAGTTCAACATTTTAGTTTTCATATCTTGTTACAATGTGTGTATGCTCAGATGCAGGTAGCATGAGTAAAGGCTAAAAAAAAATTGTGCCAGTTAGAGCTACATTTCTTCTGGTCATTCAGTATTTCTTAGCTGTAGTTGCTTTTTAATATAAAACAACTGCGTTTCACAAACTATCCTTGCCAGCATTAGCTGAATGAATGTAAAATAGCAGTAACTTATTGCCACTGTATGATCTAAAACTGATCAACTGTATTTTACATTAGTTAGCCTAATGTGGTAATTTACACACGGTTTCTCGCGCCTCGTTTGATCACTGAGGCTGTGTGTGGTGATGAAGACAAAATGATGGAACTAATGCAGTAGTGATGTTACAATATTAAGTTGCGCCTGACAGAGGTGCGTGCACACACCGCTATATTCACCCTGACACTGTTCTCTACTGCGTGTGCTCTTGCTGCTCCCTGTCCGCTGCTTCCTGCTGCCTGATGAGCTCCTGAGCTTCCCGCTGCATCGTCTCCAGCTTCTCCAGCGTCACTGACTTCAGAGGCAGTAGCTTGGGTTTGCAGAGAACCAGCGCTGGGACGTCCTCCCCTGCCAGCTGACCTGTACACACACACACACACACGTGCAGCACTGTGGTATAGGTTTCATATTATTATACATAAAACGTGAACGACAGGTTTATAGCTGTCTTGGCAGTAGGTGAGATGCAACTCCTGTGTTGCAAGTAATTGTCTTGCTACTTTTAAGGAATGGGAGTATTTACTGATGACATACAACTATTGAAAAAAACCTGCAGTAGCAATTCAAACAATACTGTGTGTGTTAAATATTACAGAATATATTTTAGATGGGTGACTATGGATAGTGAGAGAGAAAAGGTATGAATAGTGTGGATTCAGTTTACCTTGTTTAGGTAAAACCTCTCTGAACACTGACTTCACTTCAGGCATCATGAAGCTTTTCAAATCAACCTTTTTAATAAAGAAAGTAGTTTAAAAAAAGCAATGAAGTGCAAAAGATCTTGTACTCATAACTTTATATTGTGTTGCCAGTTGAATATTGATGCAGGACACTGTACATCACAACATACAGAAACACAGCCAGATTATCAGCTCATTTGCATATTGCAGTTTCCTGAGGAATATCGGTATCGAAACGGCCAATACCGTGATGGTAAATAACAAACGATGTATCGCGCGACACTACCATTTTTACCGTGAGATTTTTTTTCCTCTTTTGATTGTTTCCTGCTCTAAACTCAGTGCTACATGGCGTTTATATTCACCGCCATTTTATCCTCGAAGTGTTTTTTTTTCTTGAATTTAATTTTCAGAACTTAAATTTAGTCTAAAAAAATTTTCCGCTAGCTCAGTTATTTCGTGGCTAAACAGCTGACGCTAATGTTAAGCTTATTAGCTTTATTCTCAGGCTCGGAGTTATTTCTAAACAAGCTACAAAATGGCTGTTTTGAAACTGATGTAAACTTACAATTCGGCTGTATGGAAAAATAAACACACAAACATAATTTTACCGTAGTGCTGTTTTCAGTCAGAAAGCTACTCTTGGCCAAATCCCAATTGGCTTTCTGTCCGTTCAGGAGTGCACTACATTACATCCCGAAGCCATTACTTCAGGCGCTATGTAGTGCACCTTAATAGGGAGCAGGGAGTGATTTAGGATTCGGTCTTGGCTTACACAGTTGCTAAGCCGCTCTTCTTCTTCAGTTTGTTTGGGAAACGGACTGCAGTGCGGTGCCGCCACCTGGCGGCCAATATATAAAATAATCCTTTCTTGTATAAATACTGTATGTTTTAGAAATTAACGATTAATACATAATGTTAATAAACAGTTAAGTCACACGTAGGTTAAAAGGAAATATTAAATGCTTAGTAATCACAGTTTTACAAAAATAAATTTAAAAATGATGCAACCAATCACCACATTAATCTGGAATGTATGACAGCTGCACAGGTCTTTGGAACTCTCCAGTATGAACAGACACACTGGAAATACGTGTGTGTGTGTGTGTGTACATTTTATGTATGTTTTATTTATTTCTGTATGATGTTCAGGATTGAAAAGGCACAGTGAACTCCCCTTTCTCTCTCGCGTCTAAGTTCACCTTCAACTTCACATGTTTGGAGAAACTCGGGCCTGAGGATTTTGATCCTGAGAGAGTAATAAGCTAAAGTAAAAAAAAAAGTGCTTAAATGTAAAGAGCATTATTTGGGGGCTAATACTTGATTTAATTTTTCCACAAGGTACAAAGTAGCGGCCTGGTTTTTTTTTTCAGTCAATAGTCATACAATTGAAATTATGTCATGGGCAGGATGATTTGGAGAAAAGTTTCTATTAAATTTCTCACACTGTTCCAAAAACATAGCAGTTGACTAAGATAAATTACCCCTGGCTGTAAGTGTGAGAGTGTGTGTTTGTTTGTTCTCAGGTTATACTCCTGATACAGCAGGATAAAGTGCTTACTGAAAGTGACTAAGTTAGTTTGGCATAAAAATTGCACAAACTTTGTGTGGAAAAAATAACGTGACTTCAAAAACCCCGTACATATGTTTAAGCTCAAAATATCACTGTCTGCTTATAAATGTGTGCTTTAATTTATTGCCCTTTAGTTTTCATGAAAGGTGTCAATAATTCTGGAGCTTACGGTATTTAAAAATATTTCCAATTGAATTTTTATTTACACTTCATTAGAGCTTTATTTTAATTAAGATAGTAATTGTTTTGCAGAGGTACAGTTTTAAAGAATATTTGACTTTTGATTCAGAATTGTGGAGTACAATATAATGAATTACAAATAAATGAAGTTGGTCTTCTTCTTCTTTTGGCTGCTCCCGATTAGGGGTCGCCACAGTGGATCTTTCGTCTCCATTGCTCCTTGTCTTCCACATCCTTCTCTACCAGACCTGCCACTTTCATGTCCTCTCTCACCACATCCATGTATCTCCTCGTTTTCGTTTGCCTGGCAGCTCCATCCTCAACATTCTCCTTCCAACATGCTCTGCATCTCTTCTCAGGATGTGCCCGTACCATCTCAGTCTCATCTCTCTTAGCTTCATTCCCAAGCTCTCCACATGTGCTGTCTGTCCCTCTGATGTGCTCATTCCTTATCCTGTCCAACCTCCCATCGCAAACCTTAACATCCTCAACTCCTCCACCTCCGACTTTGCCTCCTGTCTCTTCGTTAAGGGTAGTCTCCAATCCATACATCACAGCTGGTCTCACTACTGTCTTATACATCTTACCTTTCACTTTTTCTTGGACTTTCCTATCACAAATGACTCTTGAAATCCTTCTCCAACTGCTCCACCCTGCCTGCACTCTCGCCTCACTATCGCAGCCCCAATTTTCCTGCACAGTTGACCCCAGGTACTTGAATTCACCCAGGTACTTGAATAGAATAAAGTTCTATGCATCTAATACTAAACAAAAAGTCAAAATATTGTACACATTTAAATAATGTTCATGAAATATGTACTGTAGGTGAATTTGTTTTACAGTTTCCTGGTTCCAGAAAAGTTTGTTTATTTACAGCAGGTAATTTAAGCATGGTAATTTTTCTGTAACACCTCAGCATGAAAGATAAATTGCTCAGTTTCCTGCATCTCGAGGTTGAAGAGGCCAAATCGGAGCAGATTGTGTTTTTCGGACTCCTGTCGTTTAAGCATCAGCTTCAGGCCAGTGGGCTTTACATGAGCCGAGCCAGACAACAGGCTTCCATCTGCCACTTTTTTTCCCTCTTCAGCTCTTTTGAGAAATCAGTTCTTTTGTCTGCCTGCTCTCTCAAGTCTTCATGCTCATCTTCATTAGATCCTCTGCTGCTTTTCTTCCTCTCAAGATAGAGCTGTACAAAACCATGACATATCTCATAGGGAGGCTCATTTTATCCATGGATGACCTTAAGTTGAAAAATCAGTCCCAGGTGGAGAATGATCTCCTTAAATGTGACATTTGAATATCAATGTCTTGGTGTCATCTAAGTGTTACAATTCGTGAGGGGTGGAGAACGCCATTGATGCCACTGACGTTGTTGACACCAGTGACAGCGTTCACTTCTGTGAAAGCATATGGCCATTTTCTGTGGATTTTGATGTGATTAATATATCCTAGGACTGCAACTGCTGTTGTGACACCAGCTTTTGTCGCACCTTGTCAGTCTCCTCCATCACTCTCACAGTGGTTGGTCACGTCTACACATTCCACTCCTCAAACCTCCTCCTGCTTTCTTTTCAAAAGACAAGACAGAGAAGATCACAAGAAAATCTGACAGGCCAGTAATGGTGAATGCAAATGAAAGGAACAAATGCTAATGCTAAAAGCACAGTGAAGCCGTGTGATTACAAAGCACTCGAGTGCCTTTTATCTCATGCCATCACTTATCCTAGAAGTGCCGTCTCAAAGGGCCCCGGAGTGTCCTCCTATTGTTCATCTCAAGGGTCTTTTTTTATCTACCAATGAAGGAGTATCACATTGATTGGGGTTGGATGAAATCAGCTTTCCCTTTCATTTGCAGATTCTTTTTTTAGCAAATCATCTGCCAGGTTAATAAGGTCATAAGGCTACATATCGCATCCATAAGCATTTCATGGCACATATATACTGTAACATAAGCCTTCATAAACATTATAGAGACTCATTCATAGCAACCACTCGAGTCAAGTTGATATCAAGTTAACATAATCCTCTACATTAGTGAAGTGATGTAATACGGTTTTCATAGGATGTTTAAGAATGCTTATGGCAGTTCCAAGATGCTGTCATGAAAGTGCCTGAGCAATTCAATTCAGAGCTCTCCAAAGACAGCAGAACCCCCACCACTGCAGCACTTGCATCACAGTCACCCCTTTTCGACCAACAGGGAATAGGCTCTGTTCTTGTTCACGCACCAAATTTTGAACCATTCGGAGCATTTCAACCAACAATAAATTGGCTCAGAATCTGAAAAGTTGGTTCCCTGCTGAAACCAAAATATAGCTGGTGTTTCCAGTGCGAACCATGATGACATCAGTGGGTGTGTCATTAGTTTGGAGAGGAAGCGGAGTACAGCAATGGAGAATGCAATGGAAAAGGAGACATCAGGAAAAAATGGACTGAAAACAAATGTCTGCAATAACAGAACAAAAGCTCAGAGGTAATCATTGTGCACCACCATTTTGCAACTACTGTTTACTCCTGTTGTGAACTGTGTCACACCTTCTGTCCATGATGCATCCTTGATTACAGTGGTTCCACTCAGAACCGGTAAAAATGTGGGCCAGTTGGCACAAAGTAGTTGTAGCAGTTGGCACAGTTGGCTAGCTGGCACCAAGCCTCAAAGAATCCTGAATGGAACTGGTTCAAGAACTCGTTCTCTTTTGTTGGTCGGAAAGGGATTATGCTTTTACATGACTCTGGTCATTTTAAGCAGGACCATGGTGCTTTCCGATCTGTAGACAGACTCAAAGCCAAAGTGTGCCTTGACCTTTTTTACTCCTTTGCAACAGTGTATAATTATTTTTTTTAAATCAAACTTTGCCATGTGTTTCAAGGATAAACCAACGTGCTAGAGACATTCTCAACTTTTCGCTTATAAATACTATTCTCAACCTACTCGCATCACTGTGGGTATTGAAGGTTTTGCTTATTTGAATGGAACCCTGGTATGTTTATTCTCCTTGGTATGATCTTTAGGCAGGTGAGAACACAGTCCTTCTCCAACAACAACTTCAATTTATATAGCGCCTTTCTCAAAACCCAAGGTCGCTTTACAATAATAGGCAGAAAAAAGAAAAGAAAAAAGTCCACCAAATAGAGGTCAGGATATCATTCCAGTGGTGTAGTAGCCACAGTCCCACCAAAAGGCGTACAAAACCAAGTCTCACATCTCCAGCACAGCCGCCGTGACGCCGCCAGCAACATCGCTTGAACACCACACCATGGATCCACAAAGTGAGCACAGAAGCACCGCCATGAAGAACACTGGTATGTCCCAAACCGCCTGCACAGCCGTCACGACACCACCGAGCAACATCGCTCTGAACATCATACCAAGCATTAAAGCACAGAGCGCTGGACAACCACGATGTTAAAATGAGCAACAAGCTCACTGCAGTTCATAGCTAGGAGCACAGGTATCACCCACGGCAAACCAAGACGTGGAGGGAACCAACGCCCAAAACTGGGTCCGGAGCTACACCACAACAGGCAGACAAAAACACTCAAACAAACATCAAACACAGAAAAAATAAAAAATAAAATAAAAAAGCTCTGGTACATAGTAATGGCAAAGGTGATAGGCATTCTCAATGGCTAATGAGCATGAAAACTAGTTACTTAATAACAAAAAAATGAACATTTATTTATAGCAAGTTAATAACAAGTTAATAAGCAACGATAACAACACAATTAACCTTCCAAGAACAATACAACAGTCTATGTTCTTCTCACATGCTACATCAGCAATATTCATTATAATAAACATAAAAAAGAACAACCAGCAACTATGCAATGATCAGTATGAATTGTAATACATGATGTTTTCCGCATAACACAAATAGCAAATAATTCACAATAATATAAGAGATGACATTCACTCATGCTGTACTGATTTTGTTCACAGTTCTTATTACCGCCACGTCAGCTATGGCCAAATACTTGCAAAGACCCTGCTATGCCCTGATCTCATTTGATCGCCATTTGATAGCCTTTCATCAAAATTGGCAATGAATTAAACATAAATAAGCTGATGCCAGCATTCCAAAGTGCACAGGTCCTGAATGAAGATCACTAAGGTTCAATTTTCATTCAGTTTCCTTAATTTTCCTTCTTCATTCCCTGGTTCATGTCCTCCCCCTCCATCCATATGCCTTCCAAATCAATGTCCCTAATAAAGTCATCAGCCTTGTTGAAATATTGAACAAACACATGTTCAGTCAACGCATGTAAATGCCACACATCCATAAGGCCTTCTGAATATTGATATTCCATACCACCACACTGTTCAGAGATTTGTTCATGTGTGCATTCCACGAATAAAACAGGCGAGGACACCACATAAGGAGATGAAACGAGAACCCCAAGATAGATGTGCTTCATTTTCCAGTCTCATGCTGTCAAATATAATGAAATAAACAAGAAGAAATTTTTAAACGTGATCAAAGCTGGAGGCTCAGAGACAGAGGTCTATAATGCCTGGTCTCAAATCAGATTCCAACGCAGTGATCCGGTTCATAATAATTGCAGGTGAAAAGGCTAAGCTGCTCTCAGATTTATGATAAGGTGAAATTTCAGACAAAAGAGGATTATGAATGACTTGTATTGAATGGAAACGTTGGGGTTGGTAGTTTGCCATTCCGACCCTGAGCAAACACTTCACACACCTATACTTAATGAGGCAAGTTGTGTTCCTGTCCTGAGTTGGGGAGTGGCTAAATAATGAGGCCATTTCTCCTTCCCTTCAAATAAATACCTTCCCATGTGTATTGTTGAGGGCTCAGAAAGATTCATTAAAAGTAAGCATAAGCTGGAACTCAACCCTTGCAAGATAGTGTGTGAAAGAGGAGAAGGATAAACTGAATCAGCCACCTGCAGCCAGCCCCACCAAACCCTCTTAAGAGTTAATGACCTTTGTCCTGAATGCACACACACACACACACACACACACACTAAATGCAAAACATAACCTTTTTTTGACACCTGGGTAGGGTTTTTTTTCTACTTGATGACAACTTGAAAATTTTGAAATTTAGGTTTTCTCTGAAGTACATAGAAAAAAAAAAGACACCATAATTAGAACTAAAATAGTCCCATGACCAAGAATGCTAGCTGCCCATTCCCAGCTAAAACATCTTCAACTAGGCACAACAGAGGGAGAAAATAGGAATGAGAGAGGCAGGACAAAGTGATTCTGGCCCAAAATTAAACTTGTATAACATTGTGCTATCTCTGTGTGTTTACCCGTACAACAAAGAAATGTCTAGTAGAATTTTAAGAAGAGAGAGATGAAAATAGCCAACTCTTATAGAAGAGCTTAAATTGCCTAAATCTCAAAGAGAAGAGAAGAGAAGAGAAGAGAAGAGAAGAGAAGAGAAGAGAAACTCCCTCTCCCTGTCACACATCGCCTGCATCTTTCATTAAAGCTCCATTAGAGTAGAGCAGAGCTCCTGGCACTGAGGCTGAGAGATGACTAAAGCCTCCATTCAAGCCTCACACTCTGCCTTTTTTCATCAGCCTGGACAGGCTCCATGTCCCTGCCGCTCTGTGTGTCCGTGTATGTGAGTGTTTATGGGAAGGGGAGATGATGGCGTGGTCTGTGAGACTCTGACTGGCCCTGTGTTGTGTCCACCACAGCTGTGTGTCAGGCTACTGACCCCCAAACAAAGCTCAGCACAGAGGAAGCCCTATCTGGCAGGCGTGATAGAGGGCAGGCCGAGCCAACGCAGCCACGCTGAAGCCCTGGCGATAAAGCTACCAGGACAAAACAACACCAGCGAGGCCTTTGATAACAACCGGTGACTGGAGCCAGTGTTGCACGACATGCACCAGCGGAGACCAACACAGCAGTCACACTGACACACACACACACACACACAGGCAGCTGAAATATGCAGCCTATAACAAATACATGACCATGTACATCACATATTGTTCATAATTAGCACAACCATTAGCTTTGTCACTGTATGTAAAGATGATATAAAGACTGCATGTGGCCTATATGAGAGAGAGGAAAGCAATTGAGTGGAAGAGAGTGTGTTCTGTAATGTGAGTGTGATGTCATTGGCTTTATTTGGCCCTATTAAGAAGCTTTGTGCTTGGTGTCACTATTCGGTATTCCTCCTCATTAATCAGAGGGCTTGTCTTTCTTTCTACCATCTCTCTCTTTCTTAGTCTTCCTCCTCCACTCTCTCTCTCTCTCTGCTGTATTTAATGTGCAGTCACTGTTTACACCCCAGACGGCGCATACAGCACTTTAATCTCAGCAGTGTGTACATGACATCAGCACTCTCGCCGGTGCATAAACCATGGCCCAGAGAATGAACACACACACACACACACACACACACACACCACAGAGTTTCTAAATATTGCATGCACAGCACACCCACCTCAACCACACTGCCAACTATAACATCCTGCTCTTAAATATATCACGGTTCATTTTGCATAATGAACCAAGCATTCAGTTTAATGCAATGCTTTATATGTTTAAAGGATATTATGCAACGCTATAAACCAGCGATTAGCCTTATACTCCCTCAGTTTCTCATGCAGATTTTATGAGCGGGTACCTGGCATTAGAAGCACAAGCTCAACTTAGCTGTTGGTACACCCCCCCCACACACACACACACACACACACACACATTCTCCAATAACACCTGGTTACACCTACACAAGAAGAAACCACATTTGATCGTAGTATAGTGATAAATGTATTACTCTTATGGAGATGCTCTAAATGGATCTGTGGATGGAAATTTTCATCCCCTCTGGCTGTCTTTCGTTCACTTTTCTGCCCTCTACCTGGTTCCTCCCTGTCTCATTACCTAAATATAAGCTCTTCTCTCCCTCCACATTTTCCCCCCTCTCTTTCACTTTGCTTTCTCCTTCCCTTTTCTCTCTGAGCTGTGTTCTGGGTAGGTTGAGCACTGAGGCCTGGTTTAATCCTGCACAAACCACTACGGCTCTCAGTCTGGAGTCTCATGGCCCAGAGAGGGATTACAGCGGGGAATAAGACTCCACTCCACTACCCTGCACACACACACATACTGACTCACTCAAGCCCTTCAGTTTAGTATACTGAGGCTCGGGCTGGAACAATAACCATAATACTGCAAAACCATCAGTTATGAGATGTCATATGATAGTATTTCCATAACAATTATTGCATTGTCACTTTTTTCTGTGCAAACAGTACTACACATAGTTCATTAACCTATGATAAAATGAATAATGAATACATGTGAAATATACAGCTGAAAGTGCAATAACTAAATTCAACAGTTTGTTTGGAAGCATGAAGGCAATCAACCCACCCACCAACCCAACCCTCCCACACCCATCCCCCAATATAAACAGCTCCGTCTCCAGGTCTTTCACCACTCAAAAGTCATAAAATTACAACTTTTCCAAAAGTCGAAGACAAACTAGAACAGTTAATAAACTGACTTATCCTAACAAGAACAAATGTACCCAATTAACCAACAAAAGAGATTTCTCCTTTGAAAATATAAATGCTATGATTGCTGAAGTCTTTGGAAATAAATACTTTTCAATATTCAGTGAGCCACTTGTGAGAATTTGTCATAATAAAGTGGAGAAATGAAGAAAAACATTACAATGGGTCTATTTGTACTATGAGTTGTCTTCCATAGAAAAAACATTATACCAAAATATTGCAGTCTTTTTTTTAGAGTTTACTGTGATTTTAAGCAATCACAATTGTGATAGACGGAACCACTATGAGTTCTGTAAGAGGGAAAGTGGTAATCCAAAACATTACAGCCAACTGTATTAAAGTGGACTTTCTTTATGAAATACAATATGTGATGCATTTTGACATACAAATGCAACACACACGCTGTATTTTTTATGAAGATATTTTTTGGGTTTTTTTCACCTTTATTGAACAGGACAGTGTAGAGACAGGAAATGAGCAGGAGAGAGAGAGAGAGGGAGGGATCGGGAAATGACCTCGGGTCGGAAGCGAACCCAGGTCCCCGGATTTATGGTGTGGCGCCTTATCCACCTGAGCCATGACGCCCCACACACGCTGTATTTATGGAGTTCCGTGTTCTTGTTCACTCTAACTCACAGTCAATATGTTGCTATGCTGATGATCACTGAACAAGTTTCGTGTTACAGTGATCGGTACAGTGGTTAGCACCATTGCCTCATAGCAAGAAGATTCCAAGTTTGAACCTCACGGCCAGTGAGGGGCCTTTCTGTGTGGAGTTTTCATGTTCCCCGTGTCTGCGTGAGTTTCCTCTGGGTGCCCCAGTTTCCCCCACAGTCCAAAGACATGCAGTTAGGTTAACTGGCAACTCTAAATTGTCCAATGATCAAGCTGGGAGAGGGATGGGCTCTGCCAAGTTCAAATGCCCTAGACACACCAATGATGGACTATTAAATGTCATCAGTGGTGCCCCTACAGCCCTTGTTGGCTATGGGGAAAAGAAGATTGAATAAAAATTGAAGCAATCAAAATGCTGCTTTTTGTAGATAAAAGATTGCATGCTATTATTAGACAGGCTTAATACTAGTGTGACAAATCAAATATGTATTTGATCAAGAAATTAAAAGGTAAAAAAAACAAAAGATAATTCTGAGGAACACAATAACAGAAATGAAAGCAGGTGTTGAAAAACACAAGGAGCAAATCAAATTGTAAGTGTGAGATGAAAGGAGAAAAACACTGACAACAGTTTTGGTTTAATCAGAGAACATGAGAATATTCGGATGTGCAGCAGTGGAGTAACAGTTGTCCCTCTCAAATTAAAGTGAGTGGCTGGGAGAGAGAGAGAGAGTGAGGCAGAAAGTGAGACAGAAAGGCTGTCCCATGAGACTGATTAATACTGAATTCCTGATGCTAATCTTTGTTTTGCACTTTTTTCTTTACGGGTGTCGAAACTGACACACGCTCAAGAAGCAAGCCTTATGTATATTTAATGAAGGCTCTGCATTCGTTTAGCGCTTTCGTCTCACTGTGTGGCATGCCACATGCTTGCCTTCGTGTGAAACTGCTCCTTGTATACCCTAATATACGTGTACAACTACCTTTATATGTTTTACACTCATTAGTTTGTAAGTTGAACACACTGCAAATGATGTTCAGTTCCAAATGGTGACGTGATTACAAATGTGTGTGTGTGTGTGTGTGTGTGTGTGTGTGTGTGTGTGTGTGT
>JAOPUC010000020.1:3470917-3485115 GCA_027564185.1 Cephalocassis borneensis | reverse complement strand
GATTTGGCACAAGTTTTACGTCGGATGCCCTTCCTGACACAACCCTCTGTATTTATCCAGGCTTGGGACCGGCACAAAAAGACACTGGCTTGTGTCCCCTTGCGGCTACATTGAGTAAAAATTAGCTTCAACTTGGAAAAAGAAAAAAAAATGCAGCCCAGTGGTTGAGAAACACTGCTTTAACATACACTATTGAACCATTTTTTGTTACTTATAATAATGAAGGCACAAATGCTGTATATGAAGCCTGAGACACTAGATGGTTTGGTACAAATTCAGATTTTTGTGATATAAAGTTAATCCAAATGATGACTTCTTAAATAAGTATTTAAACCTACTGCTTCAAGCTAAATATCCAGAGATAATACAATATATTGAAACTGGGATGGGCAGAATGGTGGTGCAGTGATTAGCACTGTCACCTTACAGCAAGAAGGTTCTGGGTTCGAGCCTAGTGGCTGACAGGGGCCAATCTGTATGGTGTTTGTGTGTTCTCCCTGTGTCTGCGTGCATTGGGTTAATTGGCTTCTCTAAATTGTGAATGGTTGTGTGTCTGGGGAAGGTGTAACAGGCCTGGCAAGTTGGCAGTAGGTGAAGTGTGCCTCCAATAGATGCAGACAGCCTAGTAGGAGGCTGGCAACTGATGGGTCAATTGGCCTACAGGGTAAAGAAAAAAAACTGGGTGGTGTAGTGGGTAGTGTTGCCACCTCACAGCTCCAGGGTTTGATCTTGAGCTTGGGTTACTTCTGTGAAATTTTGCACTTTCTCCACATGGGCTTTCTTGTGGTTCTCTGGTTTCCTTCCATCTCCCCAAAAAGTTGACTGGCTCGGTGTGAATGTGTATGGTGCTGTGTGATGGCCTCTTGTCCAATTCAGGGTGTATTCCTGACTTCTGTACAGTCTTACAGGATGGACTCTGGAGCCACCACAGCAGTTACTGATGATGTTGCTTATAAATTCCAAATGGGACTTCTCAAGATAAAAGTAACAGCCAATCGTGTGCCAGCAGTGCGGTGTTTGTGTCACAATAAAAAACAATTTTCACCTTTAAAGTGGTAGGCATGTTGTGTAAATCAAATGGTGCAAACCCTCCAAAAATCCATTTTAATTCCAGCTTATAATGCGACAAAACAAGACAAACACCAAGGGGGATAAATACTTTTGCAAGGCACTGTATAAGAAAATGAGCTGTAGGTTTTACTGAGTATCTTACAGAACCAGCCACAGTTTTTCTGGACACTTTGACTGTCACACTCGCTTCTTAATTTTGCACCAAAAACCCAGTCGCCTTCATTATGTTTTCTTTTTTAATCTGAAACGTGGGCTCTTATATCATATCCTGCTCAAACATTTGTTTCCCTGTAACATTTAATTTTGTGCTGGAAAATGAACATTTGGGTCTCTAAAATGTTTTTGTGCTGACTTGATAATGTAGAAGTCATAAAATAGAAATCTATAACAAAGTTTATATGAAAAAAACAGGGTGCCTAAGACTTTTGCAGAGTGCTGTACATTGTCACAAAGCCTCTTTACTGGATCTGACTGTAGACTTCGATCCCTAATGATCAAGCTCCAGGTGATGGTGCCAAAGAAAAAGTCCTCAAGATGAGATGAGATGAGATGAGAAAGAAATACTGAGAGGAACTGGTATGAAAAGGGATTTGTTGGGTGACACTGGATAGTGTGATTTCTAAAGCATTACTCTTTATATAATTGTTGACTATAAAGTCAGACAGGCCTGAATGTTTTGAAGGATGTTTAGTCTGAGCAGTTTATGATTTATGATTACAGCAGCAGTTCTTAGATACAAGTCCACTGTAAAAATGGTGTGATTTGGGCATAAACTGTTTTTGGAAAAAGCAATCTTTATTACCTCTTTTGCACCAAGGCAGTTCCAGAACTGGTTTGGAGCCAGTGCCTTATCTTGAACCGGTTCGTTGCATTTCAACAGCCAAAGAACTGGCTCTTGGCGATGAAAACTGGTTCCAGAGCGGCTCAAAATCTTTGCTGGTCTTCACCCAGAACTGCTTATGTCAGGGGCTAGAAGTGTGATTATCATGACTGACAAGACCTGCTAAAATTTTTTGACCACCGTGTTTAAAAAGCCAGAGCAGAATGCAGTATGGTAGATCACGAAATGCATTTCGTCCATCATAGAATGCATTTCGTCATCACAGAATGCATTTCGTCAGACGACATGCATTTCGTCCATCACCAGGCCCATGTCGTGAGACGAAATGCATTTCGTGATGGATGAAATGTATTTTGTGATGGACGAAATGCATTTCGTCTGACGAAATGCATTCTGTGTTTGACGAAATTCATTTTGTTATCTACCATACTGCATTCTGTGATGACGAAATGCATTCTGTGATGGACGAAATGCATTTCGTCCACGAAATGGGCCCGGTGACACTTGGAACCCCATAGACATCCTGAACTATTTAGTATTTGGCTTCAAATTAAAAAAAAAAAAATCGCAGCCCACTAGATGGCACCTTGCAGCCCACTAATGGGCCGTGGCCCAGTGGTTGAGAAACACTGATCTAGATAACCATTTTAAAACACAAGCACTGGCCCACCTTTAAGCCTGAAAAAAAACAACAACAACTCTGGGATAGAAAATATGGACTGAATTTGGAATCAGCTTCATTTAAGGTTTGTTAACCTTTTCCCATTGCTGTATTTCTGACCAATGAATGGAAAAGTTTTACCGTACGAGGACATTTTATGCTCTCCATGACCCTCAGACATAATCGTGTACAGCATAAGACCAGAATCTAAATTCTGACTAATTAGGACTCAGCAATACTTGTGAAAGTGTGATGCACTTACCATCATCATAACTGACCTTATGTTCCTGAACCATATTTGATCTGGAATTGAATCTTATCTGAAGAGACTCTTATCGGCTTGACATTTTATCCCAGTGTATACACACTTTATTACAGATAGGAATTGTTAAGAAACCACAAAGCATCTATTATTTTCTGTTATTTCTTATCTAAGCAGCATTGTAGACTCGTCATACCAACAATGTACACTAAAATTTGACTGCTTTTTTGTCTATCAAGTTTGTTGTTCAGCGAACAAACTTTGAACCGAGTGTAAAGACGGTGGCACTGCATATTTTTTGATCACTACCACGTTATGTAACAGCTCAGGGATTTCCTGATCCCTCAGATCATATCCATAACAACGGACACAGGCCTCTCTGGGGACTTACGGCACACGCCATCCCTCAGGAGGTCTTGACCTCACAACCCGGGTGTAGGGAACAGTCAGAGGTCACTGGACACTGAGAGAGAAGGCAGGGGGAAGGGCCGAGGGGATGTGTGAGGCTCGAGGTCATATCGCCAAAGGTCATCGCATTTGCATAGCGTTATGGTGGTGAGGGTCAGCAAGAGCAAGGATGTCCAGCACTAACGAATCAATACACGTTTTTTATTCTATAGAACCTTCCGGAAGAACTGTAGTTCCAAACGTCTCAACAGAAATGCCTTGTTTTGATGCTTTTGTTGTGTGATTTCTGGTTTCAGGTTCTTATTTACTTCTTGTTTTTTGGTTTTACATCATAGGTTGTGCTCAGGGTGCAAAACTCAAGAGCACAGCGTTGGAAAGGGGGGGAAAAAAATCAATACTTGTCCTGTATGAGAAATGAGAAGACATGGAAGTAATCTAACAAGAGAGCGAGAGAAAGAATACGCAGGATAAAAAGAGAAAGGAAGTTTTTTTCACCATTTTTTTTGTACTACTCTGGATTCCAATCCGCTTTGTTCCTGCATGGCAGCAAGTTCACGCTTTCTTCATCACACCCTCTTTTCTCACACTGGGTACATCAGCACACCTAAAACTTTGAGTGTGTGGAGATTTGTTGATTTAGAATTTTAAAGCAAGACGGAGTGAGAGACAGAGTGAGAGTGAAAGGGGGTCGGGGGGGTATGGGGGCGTTGGTCACTCCTAGCACTCTTGCCCCACCTGCCCACCCCATCTCCCAGCGGGGGGACCTGAGAGGACGAGAAGGAGCGAGGCAGCTCCATCTCTCTCTTTCGCTCCGTTAACTCGGCCTGACAGGGTAGAAGAAGGAGGAAAATGGGGAGGGGCCTCAGCCCATGAGATCCACCAATCAGATCCTGATTTCACTCTTGGCCAGTGGGAAGAAGGCAAAAAAAAACAGGAGCTGGTGCACTTCTCTTCTTTCATCCCTCCTTCCTTTCCTTCTCTCCCTCCGGGCATGAGTAGCGTCTCTCCTCCTCTTCGCACTGCCACACCTCTGCTTCTCTTCCTCTGCGACGCATCCATGAGGTATTCCATCTCTCCTTCTTTCTCTTCATCTTTCTTCTTTGGAATGTTTGGTGCAACTTTTTTTTGTTTTTGGTTGTGTGTGTGTGAACGAGTATGAGCTTTCCACAGTCTTCTCCTCTGAGGAGTGAAACATGCTCTCCGTAACGCATCGCTGTGATTGGACCATGATTTACAACCTTCTAAATCCATGCATCATCTTAGATGTTATCAATTTTGCACAACAATTTCATTATCGTCATATCTGGAGCTTTGAAGAGACACAAGCAATGTTCAGAACGTAGCGTTTCTGCCTCGGATGCATGTGCAGCGATGCCACATGGTACACTTGATGCAGCATCTCACACACACACACACACACACACACCACACAAGAGCTGAATGGATATGAGTTCGAATTTCGTTCCTAGTTTTGCTAACATTTTGTTGCTGTTGTTTGTGTTGTTTCACACTAATCTCACTTCAATAGGGAGCCAAACTCTTCTAAAGTACTTTACATACAAAAGCACATGAACAACGATAGCAGCTTCATTGCTGTAAATAAATCCTGATTGAAGATTTAATATTATTTCTAGTTGTTGAGCGTTGAGAACACTTTAAGTCCAGAAACCTGGCATTGTCGCCGTCCATGTTCACCAACTCCACATGGCAGATCAGGGCTGGGCAAGGCAACGCTCCCCCTCCAAACCACACTTATGATTAGAGCCGTGCTTAAAAACGGGTATATTTCTGCATATTCGCTAAAGAATGAATAAAATCTTGCAATATATGCTAGACTTTCATGCATGCTGGCCCAAATGGCACCAAAGTCAGCATTAAGTTATTTAATTCTTCGACACCAGATTGAATCTATTTCATAGTGTTATTTTTTCTCATTGTGTAGCTTTAACAACTTATTTTGAGGCTTTTGGGCCACTGAGTTGAACCACATGGCGGATCAGGGTTGGGCAAAGCAACATTTCCTCCCAAAACCATGTTTATGAATACTACGTTCAACGAAATAAAATCTCAACTTTATGACTAATATCACCCAATAATTACCTCATGATCTGTTCTTAGAGCCTTTACACCCTTGGATACACATTATGAATGAGAACGAGGGATTTTTGGATAAGGCGCAGGTGTTGTGGTGCCACTTCATGTAGTGGTGAATGAACAAAACCTCGACACTGGATCCGGTCAATCATTTCTCATTTTGTTTTTTTGTGAATCTCAGCCCAAAATGCCCTTGTGCTGATTTTGTTTTTACTTTATGGAATAGTGTAGAGAAAATAACCGACCAGATTTAATCATGGAAATAGTTGTAAATGTAATATGTAGTGTTATTTTTCTCGCTGCGTAGCTTTAATAACTTGTTTTTGAAGCTTGTGGGCCGATGGATCAAACCACATGGCAGATCATAGCTGGGCAAGGGAATGTTTTTGACTAACATAATGATATGATATTATATTATATTATATTAATCGTAGATCCCTGTAGTACACTTTTAGATGCAGGTTATCAATCATAACATGGTTTTTCTTCATTTCAGCCCAAAAGACGCTGATTTGATATGCTGATTTTCTTTCTTTTGTTTTTCGAATTTGTTTTTTGATGAGTTTGGGCTGCTGAATTGAACCAACATGGCAAATCAGGGTTGGGCAAGGTGTGCTTGTTTTGCAAAATTTGGAATCAAATCCAAATTTTAGCAAACCTGCTAAATCCATTCAAATCCTTTTACTACATATTAATTTGATCATCTTATCAGAGTATCTTGTACTTCTGGATCTTCTTAGAGACACATACAGAATGTAGTTCAGAGATATAACAAAGCAACATGGACTAACTTCAGGCAACATGCACAAAAGACCAGATCATGTATAAGCATTTTTGTTGAAGTGCACCTTCAGCTCAAACCCACACATGGCATTTTATTAACGATTTTGTCTGAATCGGGTAAATTGATAACTCATTTTGGCCCATAAGACATTGGAGCAAACTGGTGCGTAAAGACCCACGACTGAGAATGACGTGCCTTTTACTCCAAAACACCTCCGAGACGGACCAAGAGAGTGAAATCTGTGGGTATTCCAGTAACGTCCTATTTCTGGATTCGTGCTACTGCGCAAGAATCACATTAGGATATTTTTCCATCCTGGGGTTGAAACAAACCTCAACACGAGATCATGTAAAAAAAAAACATTGAATCTTTTATAAATATATATTTTATGATTGCACATTTTGTCCCACTGCTTGAAATTTGAACAGTGGATAGAAAATAGATCGGATTATATAAGCAATTTCTACTCTAACTGTATTCCTGTGCAGATTAAATCATTCATTTTGGTCTAAAAGCACTGGCCCGACCCACATCGCAGGCGTAGCGATGCCACACAGTGACCACGCCACAGTAAGATTGGGCCACGTGAATAACATATTCTCTCGAGTGTTTAAAGTTTTCTCACAATTTTGCTGAAATGGACCGACCCGGACCGTTGTAAGGTCTGCGTTTTATACAGCTACGTGCAAAAAACCACAACCGAGTCCAGTGTTCTAATCTTGGAACAAACTATAGGTCAGTGTGATCCATGTGTCAGATCAGGGCTCAAGACACGTCTTTTCCAAACTTCGCTCTCCTGTACAGTATATTTGGGTTTACTGGAATAAAAAAAAGTTAATAAATGAAGGTATGTTCGAGTGTTATGCACTTTCTGGATTATTGACATGTTTTATCATCCTTTTTAATCCCAAAATACCAAAACTGAACCAAAATGTGAATTTTATTCGGATCTGGTCATGATTATCTCTAGCTGTTTTTTCTTCGTTTTAGATCAAGCAAAGTGGCGTTTTCCATTTCTCTGTTTCTCCAGCAGTGGAATAAACGGTAAACTTGCTTATCGGTAATAATCCGTTTTACTGACGTACATCTCGTCACACTTTGAAGGGTGGAAATCGGGCTTTGCAAAAATGTTTTCTTGTTTAGATATTTTTTGATTGAGACTGTGTTGAGTAAATGTGCGGTTTGAAATTGGGGCGTGCCCCGAAATTGGCGAATGAGGTCAGGGGGTGGATGGTGCTTGAATGAGCTCATATTTCATACACATAGCCATGATAGTTGTGTTTTTTGCTTGAGGAAAAAAAAAAGATTTTCATCCGTTAGTGTCTTGCTGGATGTGTTTTTATGATAATTGTAATCGTTGGTTAATCATTGGTACTGATTGCACAATTCTGTCCATTCCACAGTCTCTCTACATGCGTGGGATATGATGGGTGTGCCTGAACGAAGGCATTGATGATCCGTTGAAAAGAGCGTGGCACCAGTCTTCCTCTTTTCAAATGGAAAAACACACCCGGTTCCCTTTTCAGGCCCCGGTATTGATTAGTTAATAGTATTATTTGCGGAGTGTGCCTTGCCTTTTGTATGTGTGTGTGTTGGGTTTGGTCAACAGAAGGCCAGAGTGGTGGTCATCTTTCAGTATTACTTCCTTTGATGCTGAAGGTCGAGGGAAGTCAGGGGAGGCCAAAGGTTAATAGGTTTTAACACCCGTGAGGACTGAGGTCACGCAGGAGAGAGGAACGCTCGATCGATCGGCTTTAAACAGACGTTTTCCTCATCAAACATTTCACAATTCCTTACTTACTGTTATACGGATAACTTCCTAAACAGAAAAGATGAAACTGCAGTGCGGATGAAGGGTATAGGGTACTGATTTTGTCTATATCTCTTTAGAAGTATTTTGTTGTAAAAAAAAAGAAGAATTGCATAATAATTAAGAATTATGAAATTATTTTGTAACTTTTTGCTTAATTAAAGTAAAAAAAATAAAATAAAATCAGGAAATACATGAACTGAACACAACTAATTTCCCTGAAAACTAATTGCAATATTTTCAGAAATAAATCAAGGGCATTTTCAATTTCTGAGAAACTATCATTATCCTTATCCTTGCTCCTGTTGAAGATTTCCAGATCATCTGACCACACCCCCAATTTACACCACCATACCTCTTGAATCACCATTGAGTATCCCATCATGCTTGGTTAAGAATATTCCTTTCCCAGTTCTGTCAAAAGCAACAATAACAACTAACAGTCCTTCAGCAATGTACCTGTTCCCAACCTGGTCTACTGGTTGATCTGGTTTTGCCTTTATTAGTTTTGCATTGTAGCTAAGACAATGAGCCAACCAATAGATATTAGCTACATTTGGATCCAAGCGTGAGTTGGCCTAGTGTTTCGTGTCTCCGCTTTTTGTCCGGGAGACTGAGTTCTACTTGCAGTTGAGTCATACCGAAGACCATCGTAAAAATGGTATCTATGGCCATCTGGTGAGGCATGCCACAATACAGATGCAACTAGGGAGTCGAACTCTTGCGGTTACCAGAGGACCAGCCCTCCCACTGTAACCCCAGCTATGTACTGTAATAGGCGAGAGACCGAAGACTATAGAAACAGAGATCGGCACCACCCAGTGCACCTTAAGGGCCTGGTTAGTACCGGGATAGGAGACTGCCTGGGAATACCAGGTCCTGGCACAGGAAGGAAGGACATTTGTATCCAACGTTGACCATAATTCAAAAGAACCCTAAGTTGGTCCTTGCGTTACACCAGCCATTATACATTTCTGGGATGTTTCCTATCTGAGTTGAGGTAAGTTCGTATTCTAGGACTGAATAAACTATTGACTAAGCTAACTTTGGATTTGTCTTGGAATTTGAGCCTCATATATGGTTTTGTTCATGAACTTAAAACTTAGGTTTGAAAAATAATATTTGTGTTTTCTTTTCACAGGCACAAAGTTTGACAAGAAACAATCCTTCATCTCGAAAACAGAATAATCACTGGCACAATGTACAAATGAACCCAACTAATTAAAGAAAAGGCTTGGCCTCAAAAAGGATTTGATGATCTTGATATTGCCTCGGTCTTGCTTTCATTTGGATTCAAACACAACTTGGCTTTAACCCCTTAAGACTAGGTCTTGACTTGATCTTGGCTAGTCCTGGTCTTGAACTTGACAATGGTGGTCTTTACTACAGCCCAACTTTCAACACACCTGTCCCGAGTGCTCAAGTGCCTGTAAAAAGAAATATCCATCAAACAGATTTTAGCTACTTTAGTATCCAAGGTTGACCACAGTGCAAAGGGTCTTAACGAGGGCCTTGAGATACATCACCCACCAGCTATTACACGTTTCTGAATAGATAAAAATGTTAGACTCTGATTACCTGGCTGAGATGTGTTGGGAGTTAGATTAAACATGCAAACCAGTAAGCTAAACCCTGTACTGGTTCACTGAAATGCAAATCCACTGTGGTGCCTACAGTAGGCTACGGGTTCTCAAATCCAGTTCTAGGGACTGCCGGGTCTACACAGGCTTGAGCTTTTCATACTCCTAAACCTATTCCAGGTAAGTAAGGGCTTGATTAGATGGATATGAAGCATTTGAAGTAGAGCCAGTGCAGGAGGAAATACCTACGGTAGGACTGGACCTCAGAAACCATTCTGGAGTCCCTCCATCATTTCAATTACTCCTAATTGTTTTACTGATAGACAGGAAATGGTGCATCATGTTTTGCTCTTCTGGACTGTGAAAGAAGTTGGTATCCCAAGATGGTGGTGATGGGAATTTCAGCAGGTGTGTGTATATGTGTGTGTGTATATATATTTGGAAGTCTGGACTGTTGAAAGTTGAAAAGGGCAGCAGTTTGGGAAGGTCACCTGCTGGACATGTCCCAGTGATAAGGCTGTCCATCTTTACCAAGTCAGCCATTTTTCTGTTAATTAGTTACCAAAAGGGCTGACTGTGCTACTCTTTTCCACACACCTTAACCAGAAGGACAGGCCATGATTGTAAGATTTAACGTAGTATCCAGTATACATCACCAATAATACAATAAAACAGCTTTTGATGTATTATTGTCAGCCAGATATAACCTTGCAAATGAAAAAAAAAAAAAAAAGGTTTCCAAAATCTGTAATATATTTGCCTTGTTCTTGGGCACAGGATTAGTCTTGGGTTGACTGTGGCGCTGTTTCTGTAAATGCTGAATGTAGCTTTAATCCGTTTCCTCATTAGTCAGCTTTATTTCAAAAGTCCAATCAGCAATCACTGCGGCCAGCGTGCTGTTTTTTGGCTTTCAAACAACAATACATTCTCCGAGCGTTAACTCATAGTGTTTCTGCTCTGTTGGTGAACGTGGAGGTTCCTGTGAACAGGAAGTGTAGTATAATATGGTATAGTAAGGGACAGTTTAATACAAAGCTGAAAAACAGCACAAAGATGTTTTTTGGAGAATATTATACATACACGTGAGAATATATCCTGATTCTGAGAACAAGCTTTATTTTTACATTCAGATGAAAATCTCTCAAATACTTGAGAATAAGGGAAAGAGAAGAATTCTCTCTCACTCGTTTGTGTTTCTCTTTCTCTTCATTGGTTACAGCAAGGAAAGCGACAGAGGACGAACAGAGGGGAATCAATAGAGCCGGCCCATTGAAGGAGACAGGCGGGGTGGTGTGCCTTCTCAACCTTACAGAGCAAGCAAACGGCAAGAAATCACCCAGTGACACGTATATTTAACTGTAGGCTTATTTATTCACGTGATACCATGCTGGGCAAGCGCATTGGAGGTAGAAGCAAGGTAAGCTGCCTCCTGAATCATTCCTGTACAGCAAGTTGAGATCAAAGATTGACGTTTTAAAGTGTAAGAAGATGGCATCGCAACATAGCGGTAGCTCCGAGCTTTGATTTCTGGAATGCTCTTCAGGCCAATCGTGTCAATGGTATGAGTAGCAGCACTTTGTATAATTCAATTTGTGCAGCGTGATCAATCCATGTGGCACCTTTTGCTTTTTGGTTCAGCATGATGGTTGATTGACGAAGCCATTAAATATTCGTGTTGCTAGTTCAATAATGCCCAAAAGACTTTTTTGGTTCAATCACGGCTCAGAACATACCTCAGCCAGGTAATCAGGATTCTCACATTTGTTTTTACTCACCTCCAGAAATCTTGGAATTGTCGGCGTACCTCATGGTGCACCCTGAGGACCGTTTGCATTACCAGCTCAGCTTCCTCCCATGACTCAGTAGTTTTTCTTTTTATCAGTTACAATTCTTGTGGTAAGGATGATGATGTTTTTGATGATTTTTACTCAAAATGGCGAGGAAAAGACACCAAGTTCAACCCACGACCAATTTGTCATCATTACAAACTGCCGTAGTTCCTCAAAAGGATTGAAAGCTGACCAGTAAAAGGTATGTGACCTTTTGAATAATGCTCTCTTTTTACTATGATCTATTTGCACAAGTACAAAACACAATAACAAACCAAAAGCGTGACAACAAATTTGAAAACATTAACATGAACTGAAAACAGGAAGGCTAGGTACTTACTGAACATCACATACAGTAGCAGTCAAAAGTTTGGACACACCTTCTAATTCAGTGTTTTTTCTTTTTTTTTTTTTAAATTCATTAAAAGTCACTTAACGTCTTAAAGTAATGATGGCCTGTCGTTTCTCTTGACATAATATGGATTACGACAGTTGTGGTGTTGAATAGGGCTATTTGATTATTTGCACTGTTATTATTTACTATTTACTGTTTGATCTCAAATGCATTAAGAAGGAAAGAAACTCATCCACTAATTATGTTTTGACGAGACACACCTGTTAATTGAAAAGCATTCCAGGTGACTACCTCATGAAGCTGGTTAAGATAACGCCAATAGTGTGCAAAGTGCCATCAAGGTAAACGCTGGATACTTTGGTGAATCTTTAAAAAAAAGTGTTTCATATAACACTTTTTTTTTGTTGTTTAACACATAATTCCATATATGTTCCATGTGCTTTTTCATAGTTTTGATGTCTTCAGTATTGTTCTACAATGTAGAAAATAATAAAAATACAAAAAAACACAACTGTGAATGAGTAGGGGTGTACAAACTTTTGACTGGTACACATGTATTAACATAAGCAACTACTAATTTAATCAATCTCCTTCCTTTTTGTTCTGTCGTTTTTTCACTTTTAAGTTCTTTGTTGACGGTCTTTGATCTTGTTTTTCTTCTTTTGATGTTAATTTTTCAATTTAAAATATTCCTTTAAAACACTGTGCTGCAAGGGTGCTTTAGAAATATCATTTGGTTATTAGAATCCATTATTTAATATCTTTGCCAGTACACACATAGAAACTGGGCAAAATACACTCTAATTTGAAGTTTATTTCGGTCACTGTTCCATACAGTTTAGAATAATTAAAATATTCAATATACAAACTTGCACAATCCTGTACCATTTAAGAATAAATGAGTTAAAAAAAAAAGCTAAAAGTATCAACAGCTTCAAGACGTTGTTAATGCTGTAAATGACAATTATAGACGGAAACAGCTGATTTTTTTTTTTTTTTTTTTCTAAATGGAGTATCTCACTCCTGTGTTCCAGTAGCAGATTGTGATAGCCAGTCCAGGTTTATCATGTTAAGGCTAATTTATCATTAGAACACCCTTTTGCAATTCTACTAACATAGCTGAAAACCTTTTGTGCTGATTAATGAACCAATAAAGGTGGCCTTCATTAGGCTAGTTGTGTGTCTGGAGCATCAGCATTTGTGGGTTCAATTATAGACTCAAAACGGGCAGGAAAAAAAACCCACAACTCCTCTGAAAGTCATAAGTCTATTATAGTTCTAAGAAAGGAAGGTCATTCCATGCAACAAATTGCCAAGAAACTGAAAATTTCATACAATGGTGTGTATTACTCTTTTGAAAGAACAGCAGAAGCTGTCTATAATCAGGATGGAAAGAGTAGTGGAAGCCCTGGAGTACAGCTGAGCAAGAGGACAAGTACATCAGAGTCTCTTTAGAAACGGACATCTCACAGGTCCTCTGATAGCTTCATTGAATGGTACCCAACAGTCACAAGGTCTTCTAGGCAGCATTTGAGACTGGCCAATAAAAGGAAGAGATTAAGATGGGCAAAAGAATAGACATTGGACAAATGATGATTTGGAAGTAAATGTTAGACTGACAAGTCTAACTTTGAGGAACACAAAGAAGAATATTTCGTGAGATGCAGAAAAAATGAAAAGATGCTGGAGGAGCACTTGATGCCATCTGTCCTGCATGGTGGAGGAAAAGTGATGGGGGTCTGGGGATACTTTGTACATGATAAAAGGGATCTTGAACAAGGAAGGCTATCACTGCATTTTGCAATGCCATGCCATACCCTGTGGATGGTGCTTGATTGGACCAGCTTCCTCCTACAAAAGGGCAGCTCCTACAAAAGCACAGCTTCAAACTATGTAAGGACTATTTAGAGAAGCAGCAGCCAGCTGGTATTCTGTCTGTAATGGACTGGCCACAGTTACCAAATCTCAACCCTATTGAGCTGTTGTGGGAGCAGCGTGACCATATGGTTTATAAAAGGTGACCATCAAGCCAGTCCAAATTGTGGGAGGTACTTAATGAAGTACACGGTAAAATTTCCTCAGATCACCTCAACAAATTGACAGCTAGAATGCCAAAGGTCTGCTAGGCTGTAGTTGCTGCAAAGCGAGAACTCTTGTTTCTCATTTAATTAATAAAAGTATTTACTACATTTTATTATAAGTATTTAATTAATTTATTCATGGAAAATGCAACATTCTGGCTGACTGCAAACTTTTGACCAGGTGTGTGTGAGAGAGAGAGATCTCCTCGTTGGCTATCAGCTCATGTATGACTCAATTTCGTGGAATAATTGTTTTATTCTATCTACATTCACTGGATTTTGAGAGCATTTTTATTTTTAATTTTTGCAAATTTGATAAATTAAAAACTTTTTACAAAATAATTTCCGCTTAGAATGTAAACAAACTGGCGAAATGACTAGCAATTTGTGGAAAAAATGCGATAATTCTTAAAATAGCAAAG
>JAOPUC010000020.1:3391014-3401931 GCA_027564185.1 Cephalocassis borneensis | reverse complement strand
TATTCTGTCGGAATGCTCGAGATGTTCAGGAAAGTCGTAGGACATGATAAATAACGCGAAATATTGTCCGTCATGTAGTATAGTAGTACTGGATATGCTAGTTGCTACGCAGTTGTTTGCCCCTCTCAAAATGGCGGAGCGCGTAACTAGGTCGAGTGTCCCGGATGTATGACGTCACGCAATGATATGTATAGACAGGGCGAACCACTGTTGAGTGCTTATTGTTTCATGATTAACATTAACAACCACCACCACACCCCACCCTGCTTTTTTTGACAAATCTCACCCTGACTACATGCTTTGCTGTACAATTAAATTAGGCTAAGACATTATAATGCTGAATCATTTTCAGAATAGTGGAAGTCAATTTTTCTCCCCCCATTATTGCACCCCTGGATGGACGCAATGCCATTAGCATTTGCCTATATTGCCTATGCCATGGGCCGGCTCTGGTTATATGCATGCGCAGTAGTGAAAAAAACGACAGCCTGACCGTCCTGCTGATAAACACATCGATTAAAGCTTGTTAACACAGACACGGCACGTGCTTAATATGTGGCGACTTTAGTTGATGGTGTGTCTGAATCTTCGCTTCATATATCTTTTTTATTTTCAATTGGAATTACTCGCCAAATGACAAATGAAGTCGCCTCGGGCAACCGGACCACCGCGAATTTCAAGCCCTGTGATACTATATCAAGAACCATTCAACTAAGAGAAACAACATCCATCATTACTTTAAGACATTAAGTGACTTAATTAATAAAAATAAAGAAAAACATTGAATTAGAAGGTGTATCCATCATTCATCTATAGCTGATATAACCACATGGGCTCAAGATTACTTTAGAAAACCTTTATCAAGCACTACAATACAAAGTTACATCCACAAATGCCAGTTAAAACTTTACTGTGCAAAAAGGAACCTTTATGTTAACTGTGTCCAGAAGTGCTGTCAACTTCTCTGGGCTCGGAGGCATTTGGGATGGACCATCATACAGTGGAAACATGTATTCGAGACAAATCAGTATTACAGGTCTTTATTGGAAGAAATGGACACTGTATGCCCAAGACCAAAGACCATCCAGACTGTAACCAACAAGTCCAAAAACTAGGATGTCAGTACCCTTGGCAAAGGTAATTTACACTTCTGTGATGGAGCATTAATGCACAAAAGTGCACTGAGATTTTGGAGCAACATGCACTGCCTTCAAGACGACATCTTTTCCAGGGATATTTCAACAAGACAATGCAAAACCACATTCTGCACACATTACAAAGGTATGGCTGTGGAAGAAGAGGGTGCCTGTCCCCAATAGAGAACGTGTGGTGAGTTTTGAAACAAAAAATATGACCACAATGATCCCCGTACCATTGCACACCTTAGGGCCTGTTTGTGGAAAGAACGGGACAAAATAACACCTGAAACACTTCATCACTTGGTGTCTTCAGTTCCTAAACATCTTGTTGTGTGAAGGAGCAAGAATAAAAATTGAAATAAATGTTTATTTTTATAAAATTCATGCGATAAAACATCAAATAGTGTGCTGTCATTTTAGTTTGAGTGCAATACAGGTCAAAGATTATTTACAATTTTTTTTTTTTTTTTCAGTTTTAATTTCAACAGACCGAATCCAACCTTTCCTGATATGGGGGTTGTACATCGATATGACTGTATTGTTTGAACAAGCAGGAATGCTGTGGAGCTTCATGGTGCGAGCTGGACGCCGAGATGCTTCAGGCCTACAATGTTTTATTCCCATGAACAGGTCAAGTGCTGAGAGCAACATGGCAGGTGGCAACATTACAACGCAAACAAAAACATCTTTTCATATTTTTGATACCGAGTGCAAATGGGAAGCAGCTGCTGGACCCAGATCCCAGACAGATCCTCCTTTTCCTCCAAGTGTTCATGGCAGCTCTGTACTGCAGACAGGTATTATTATTGTAAATACAATTTTAAATATTGTTTTTCAAGATACTATTTGATAAGACATTGACTTACAACACTATGCAGATGGAATTAGATGTGGTGTTTTACAGAAGAGGGATTTCAAGTAAATGCTAAAATCCGAGTCTCTCACTAACTCTCTCTCACCCTTTTCCAGCTTTACTCAGCTTTCCTTCTGTCTTTCTTTTCCATATTTCCTTGCTCTCTCTCTCCCCCCTCCTTCTCTGTGAATGGGCCAGTTCCCTCCCACCTGCCCATAAAAGTCTCCAGCATGCTGCGTGCAGTTTAAAACCACAGTTTGGTTTGTGCATCCTTCTGCTGCAGCTCCACTTCACTGTGAGAAAAGAGCGAGAGAGAAAGAGTGAGGGACAGGGTGAGAGGTAAGCAGAACTTAACGCATGCATAAACTGAAAACACAAGTGAAGTGAAGTCTTCCTGTTTGTGGTTCGGATTATCTGGCTCCTCGGAATGGTTGTGTAACACGGACGCAGCTACGGGAACCCAGAGATGCTCGGAATGCTTTGCCTGTTAGATGCGTGTTGGATTCCTGTGTTTCATAACCAAGGTGATTCTAGCTGCTCGAGTCTGAAATTGAGAATCGGACCAATGTTGGCTCATTGGTTCGGTATCAGATCTGACATATTTTCCAGTCCGGTTCATTGTCCTATTTTAAAATTTTTTTTTAAAAAATATATAATTGCTGTAACTGATTTCTTGTCTTCTCTTTATGGAAGGTCAAAACACTTAGTAGAATCATTATTTCCACGTCCCAAGCTGACCTGCATCAGGTATCGACTTGTACTCAGAGCTCTGATATCAGTAATGCATCGAAAATGCAGAAATGTGGCTGGTGTAACTATACAAGCTGCACCAAGCAAATTAGCCATAGAAGACAATTGGCAAAAATCAGCCAAAATGGCTGAATACTGGAGAAAGGAAATGTGAAATAGTTGAATAATTAATGTTCTACAGGACAAAAAGAAGTCTAGGTTCAGCTCAGCTCCGTATTCTAGAACTTTTAAAGCAGGATGGTCAACTTGGAGCTCATATGGGATATATGTACACCATAACCCCCTCTGCAGGTGTGATATTTCCGTCCACCTGTTGGAGAACCAGCAGAAATAAAAATAAGCCCACCCAATAGATAAAACATACAGAATCCGAGCTCAGAGGTGGCCCTGGCAGGGCTCAGAGCAGTGCTCGGATTTTACGGCCTTTGTGTAAAGCCAGTGAGACTACGTGTCTCATTTACAACACGTGTTTTTGATAAAGCTGTATTTTTATGTAAATGAAACCTGCTGGTAGCCTTATCCCTGTGAATTATATTCGCCTGCCAGTAGCAAATAGCTTTTTTCTGGCTTCATTTAAGTATTTGATGTTTTAAGCTTGTCTTGGTTAGGAAGTGTAGACACGCAGAGATTGCATCTGAATATTTAAGGCTATTTCAGTGTTGAGAACTGTGTGAGGTACAGTTTTGGTTCCCCTCCCCCACAGAGTATCCTGAACAGTGATCCCTCAAGGTATAATTTGAAAATTGGAAAATTATCTTAACAACATCAACATTCCACGTTCTCCATAAAGAAATCTAGCTGGCTGATGTTGGAGAAAAAGAGAATGTTAAACAGGTCTAGCTATCTAAAGTTACAGAAAATCCCTAAACAAAGCTTCGCTAACAAAACTATCAGGCTAATTTTGGAGAAAAGCCACAAACTTGCTAATGGACCTAAACATCGTCACACCAAATTAGCTGGAAAAATCCATGAACGATAAGGGATAATCCTTAAACAATAACTAGTTAACATTAGATAATATTTCCAAACAATGCTATAGCTAATCATAGAGAAAATCCCAAAACAAAAGCTAGCTTGCATTAGATAATATCCCCCCAAACAAGACTAGCTAGCTAATGATGGAGAAAATCTCCAAACTAGTTTGTTAATGTCCCTCAAATTATGAAAGATCCATGAACAAGGCTAATCAGCTCATATTAGACTTGTATAGGGATATTTGAGTGCTAATTTTAAGGATTGTCCATTATTAGATTAGTCCATTATTATTTATTCTCGTTTTCAAAGATTTTCACTGGGAATCTTTCTTTGGCCATATTCTCCTTAACATTCGCTTTAACGATAGTTTTGTTTGGGAATATTTTTCTAATATTATCAACCTATCTTCAATCATGGATCTTTCATAATGCTAGCTCGTTTCATTTGAGGAAAAATTTCTAATGGCCACTAGCTTGAGGATTTTCTCTATCGTTAGCTATCTTTCTTAAATAATGTTAGGGGAGGGAGTTCCTAAAATTACAAAAGGTCAACACATTTCAAGGATTAAGCTAGCTACTGTTAGGACACATTCCTAAACAATCCTAGTTAGCTCCTGACAGAGAAAATTCCGAAGCAAGCCGAGCTAACTAACTTTATTGTGCTCAGATAAAACGAGCTAACTTTATGAAATGAAGTGAGTTAGATGATATTACAAGATTGATATAAACAAACAAAGTGAGACTACAGAGCTTCAGTTTTGTCATTAAAACCATTGTAGAAAGGTTTATAGAAGACATTTTGCCTCAGGTTGACAACTTTTAGCTACCACTAGTTAGCTGTGTAGAAGACAGCGCGTGCATTTTACATTTAGGATGAGGAGAAACTCACATTGTACATGAAATGTTTTGCCAGATTAATCCATTATACTCCAGTTGTGTACCTTAAGTGGGAAATAAAGGTGCAAAATATGTTTTTTTTCCCTTCCTTTTGCTATTTAGTCAAATCTAGATTAGTTTTATTAGCATGACTGCATCGATAACATCACTGAGGCTTACAAGTGTGGCAGTTTTTTTTAATACAACCCACACATCAATACTAATAGCAGTTATAATAATTATAAGAAGAAAAATGCTTGTCCCCCCCTTCGTGTTTTATTCATGGCAGTTGTAGTTCGCACGGGACCAAACGCAGACTATCGGGGTGAAAAGCATGTGCTTCTTCGGCCACATGGCTGACGTTCCTTCAGGTTTCGTACCCCATAAATCAGCCCCCACGTGTTTGTCCAGCTGAGTAATGTTTGCCCCAGAATGATTTGTGACGAATAGTTGAAATATCTGGGGTATTTATTTCTGAAACATGAAATGCATCAGTATTCTGTAAAGCAGGTACAGCTAAGCCAGCACGCTTTCCTGCTTTGCTCCATTTAGCTGTTTTCCAGAGGAAGAACCTATAAAATGTTCGGCTTTGCACGCGTCCTGGATTTTAGTGAGCCGTCCTTGATCATTACGGAGTTTGGAAATACGGCCTCAGCCTTGTTTGTCCTCTGGCTGGTGAAGAAGCTGAACCCTGCTTATGACTTGAAATAAAAATCATCACCTAAATCATATTATTTAAGAATATTCATGGACATGAAGCCTTTTTTTTTTTAATTGCATCTTAATAAACTTTTAGACATAGAATGAGTTCTGTGTTCCATATAACGGTTCGGCTGTAATGAATGTGTAAGGACTAAAACACTCGGTGTTGTGCTGTTGGAGGAAAATAATCAAACAGGGTGGTGTGAGGAGGCAGAGGACTTCAAATTACAGCTTTACCTCTGACTGGTACGAAACACTGACACTGGAGACTCCTTCCATAAATGTGTCCTTACAGAAAACTTCACGCCAAAACATGTGACAGGTCTGTAGGTAAAGGAGACGGATAGAGATGATGCAAGAGAGGGCCAGAAAGAGACAGATAATTAGATACAGCATGAGAGAGAGAGAGAGAGAGAGAGAGAGAGAGATGGATAGAGACATATAGTGAGGGAGGCAGAAAGGGGAAGAGAGAGAGACAGATAAACATGGAGAGAGATAGAGAGAGTCAGAGAGATTAAAAAAGATAGAGTCCGAAAGAGAGACAATTAAATATAGAGAGATGGCTAGACAGACAGACGGAAAGAAAGCAAGATGGATATTAATTCCGTAGTTATTCTCTGATTTGTTCCCAAAGTCTGTATCCAAGCTTTGGTAGCACAAATGTTAATATTTGTCACGCCAATAAAGCAACCGTTAAATGTGAATTTGAGAGAAACCTGGAGAGAGAGAGAGAGAGAGAGAGAGAGAGAATGTGTTTTACAGCTCCAGTTTGTGTTGTTGGCTTGCTGTCAGTTCCCTCAGCTGATTCTACATTCCTGCACTGTCAGGATTAAAACACACGCACATACGTTTGTCTTACTGTCCTTCTGAGGACCTTCCATTAACATAATTATTAATGCAGTTAATTAATGCTGTGCCTGCACCTAAACCTGTCCCTAACTTTAGCCTTTGTAATGGAAAAGAAACCTTTTTGGTCCATCCATCCATCCACCATCCATCCATCTATCTATCTATCTATCTATCTATCTATCTATCTATCTATCTATCTATCTATTTTTAAACAGCAAGAAATATTACTTTGTGGGGACCGTTTAAATGTCCCCATAAGGTTGAAATTGTCAGATTTTACTGTCCTTTTGGGGACATTTGGTCCTCAGTGGTACATAAAAAACATTTTCACACACTTTCCAGAGTTTTTTTTTTTTTTAATAGAGGTCAGGTAGGGGTGTGTGTGTGTGTGTGTGTGTGTGTGAAATTCAAACATATTTGAAATCAAATTCTTCATAATCGAGAAGGCGGTGGCTAGCGTGCGCACACACACACACACACACACACATTCTGCTCCAAAGCTCTCAAAATATCTTTTTGTCAGATAGACAGGCTCACAAAAAAACACATCACTGGGCATGTGTGTGTGTTCATGACAGAGAGAGAGTATTTGTCATGAAAATCCTAACTCCACAAATCCACCTTCTGTGCACACACACACACACACACACGCCCAAAACCCACAACCCTGCAGCAAGCCCACAGAAACACACGAAACATTATTTTAGTGTGCGTGTACCGTATGTGCGCGCATGTGTGTGCCATTTAAATCTATTCTCCTAAATGATTCATTCAGATCTGTTGACCAGTTCGTTCAGTTGGAAAGATTTATTGAGTCCAGAGGCACAGGTTTGCGATATCATCTTTAAAAAATCATTACTGAAAGATTCGCTGGTTCAAACACTGACCGGAATGAGGAAGGAGTGAATCAGTGATGACCGAAATGATTCACTGAATCAAGGAGCGTGACTCTTGCGACTACGACTCCCGATATCCATGAGATGGCAGTTACAGTGGGTTTATCACACGCAGGAGGGCAAAATACCTGAGTAACTGTACTTCATTCATATACTTAAATATTATTTTTGGGGTATTTTATACTTGTGTGTAATTAAAATTGCATACTTGGAGATTAGTATACTCTGGGGACAGAACAATAGTTTAATGGTCACGAGTGAAATATATACATATTGAGAAATTTCTGGCTTTGAGCGCAGCCGGCCAATCAGATTTTTGAATCGAAGCTATAAGTGTTTGATAATCATGAAGTCACCTCTGGAGATTCATGTGTAGTGCATCAGCTTCAACGTTTCGATTTCATCCATCCATAACAGGAACAATTCAGTGACTAACACTGATTCATTCACCACAGTGAATCATTCACAAATAAGTGGAACGTGGATAATGTGTGAGATTTAGGACACGCCTACTATCCAATAAAGACAACTGCCAGACAGTTTGTAAAGGGTTTATGAGCTTTAAGAGGTCATGAATTTAGAGTTGCATTTTGATTTTTTTTTTTTAATTCATGTACCATTACAAGCAGGAATTTGGCAAAAACAATTAAAGTGGCATCAAAGGTAGGCATGTAACAACTCGCTCGATTCACAATTTGATTCGATTCATGATTTGAATTTCCTGTGATTTTTTTTTTTAATTAAGTGAAAAAATTGTATTCCACCCTAAAAATGCAACATTTTATTTCCTATTCTTTATCAACTTAAAGATTCCTTTTGTTAAATAAAAAAAGTCTCATTTTCTAAATAACAACAATAATTATTTTGCCACATTGGTAAAATTTGGAGTAAAATATATTAGCCTGTTAACTAAAATAATTCCTTTTATGAAAAAAAGAAAAACATATTCCTCTTCTTAATAAACTTTCATCAACATTTGTACTTCTTCCATTTGCTTCTCTTTTCTTTATCTTTCATCAGTCTGTATAAACAGAGCTCTGATTTCTTGTTAAATATGTAAATTGATCACACAACACCTCTCGCGTTTTAGATCTGTTTTTGTGGCATTACAGCTGTGTTACTTCCGCCTATGGTGAAGTCACGTGCATTCCCGCTACTTTTATTGCTGACTAAACGACGCAATTACATCTAGGAAAAATGAAGAGATTATCCTCACTGTCATGTGACATTTTTCCTTTTTTACAGGAGACGTAAAAAAAATGAATAAAACTCTGAAATAACAAGCTGAGAAGTCAGTAAAAGTTTACTTGTTCTATTATTAGCTTTTCTAATCAGCATAAATGGAAGCACGAGGTCAAAATTGACCAATCAGCATAGAGAACCCAGTTTGACCTAAATTGTCACATAGCAGGTTTTGAACTGACAGCGACGTTATGCGGCCTGATGATAATCGCGATTCATCGATTCAACTCATCATAAATTTGTATCACAATTTATAATCGCAGGATGATGCATCGTTACATAGCTAATCAAAAACGATCAAGTCGAGCATCCTGTGTCCCTGTGCATTTCTTTGCATTCCTATGATGTATCAATGTGCTCTAATCAGAGCGCAGCTCTTTATCTCGCAGTAGGCAATCCCATAATCCTTTTCAATGGACCAGAGCTCAATAAAAGGTTTCACAAACTTCCTTGCTGTAAATTAGTTCCAGAAAACAAAAGCTCCTGCGTTCATGTAACCCACTGATTTGAACCTTGGTCATAATTATATATCAAACCAATCATGGAAAGTCAGGGTGAAAGAGGTTTTATTTGAGGATTCAGCTACAGGGCGGATCATATCACAGATAATTATGGGTGATATTGCTGCACATGTTTTCCTCTGGCCGGCTCAAGTGGATTTGCTCTCAAACCCCAAAGAACACGAAGTAACAAAAGATCCTCTCTTCTTTTTGGATTTGTGTCTTGGCTACTGAACCCGACCTCTGGCTCACAGTAAATGAGACCTTTACACGATTGGCTGATTTCAATCCAGATAAATATGTTAATGAAGGAAGCATGACTATGACACGACGTGAGCATTATAGGGTTTGTATAACATACAGGCGTTTTACTGAGAAATTCTCACATGGCTTGGTATTGTATTTTAATACAAATAATTAACTGCTTTTATTTAATTATATTTATCTAGGAAAAAGTCATGTAAGTATTAATTTCAGCAGCTTAATCATGAGGAACCAATTATTCATAATAAGAGCAGACTCTGGAGTTATCCAGCTCATCATGACAGATTAAAAAAAAAAAAAGGTTAAGAATTTCCAAAAGCATTTCATTTTCCAAAATTCGCACTTGTAGTGAATTTTAGTGTATACTCACTGGATTTATGATGTATTAACTGCCAGACCATGTACATCTTAGCATCATTTACCTTTTAATGACTTGGCACTGTATATTATAAAACATAAATATGTATGTTTTAAGTTTATGAAGCAAACACACAGTTTTCAGGAAGTTGTTGTTTTGTTTAACATTTATGGAAGGAGTCTCCAGTGTCAGCACTTTGCAACAGCTGTAACTTTTAAGTTTTCCTGCAATTTTTACATATAAAAGATCCAGAGATGAATACAACACTTGGGGACATGCTGCTGCAGGAAACGAATCAACTATTTCTGTGTGCAAATTGTAACTTCATCACATCACATCACGCCATGCTGTGTGTTTATTTTCCTGTAACATTACAGAAACAGTGCTTCGGCTTCACCGTTTCGATCTCTCCCGTCCACAGAGACGGAACAGTTCAGTGACCGAGGCCGAGTCATTCACCGTCCTGACTTGCCTTAGCGAATCCTTCACCAGTGAGTGTTTTATTTCTTCCTTAATACGGCTGAATTGTTTTCACCACCAAATCTGAAAGCGGATCCCGTGTGAAAGCTTTTGTCACGGCGAGTTTGTTTTGTTTTCCCTCCATCGCGGAGTTATGAATATTTATGAGTGAAAGTAAGACGTTTCAGCTTTTGTTTCATATTTTCCAGCAAATCCTTTCTCTTTTTTTTGAAAGCTGATGTGGTGCTAGTGACACAGGGAGGATGTTCAATTCAGCTTAGGAGTGTGTGTGATTGAATAATCGGATTAGGACCTCTCACACACACACACACACACACACACACACACACACACACACACACACACACAAACAAACACACACAGTGTACTGCTGTTTTGAGCTCCATTCAGCCCATCTGTTATTTGACTTTGTGTCTCTAATATGAATAATTTACTTACTGATTAATCACATATATAATAAAGGAAGTAACTTTTCTGTCCCCTTTTAAATAAAGATTACAATTTTATACTCAAATAATGAACAAACGTGACTTAAAAATATGTCTCATGCATCAGTTTTCTTAACTTTTGCTATGGGATATTAATAAATGTCCATGTGTCATATCATATATGCTTTTTACAGAATAAATGTGGTTCCAAAACATTTAAGTCTTGATTTGAATGTATGTCATTTTTAAAAATTATTATTTATTTTTATTTATTTATTTTTTTTACAAAGTGTTAACCTTGTGATAAAGTAGACTGCAAAGCAAGTGTAATCTAGCGTTAAATATTAGCTAACAGTCATGGAACAAGGTTTATGTATTAATTTTTTAAGAATTATTTCTTCCATAGTTATGGAATGGTATTAATGCTAACTGACACAGTAGCAAGCTGCTTCTTTTTGATAATTTTCCCCACACAATTCGACAGTTTTGGTAGCGCTGTCCTGAACACGTAATTAGCAAGGAAGTACAACTTAAAGCAGATACGCAGAACCTTTATTTTTAAATACATTTCTGAGTGGATAGTATCTCCATCCTTGACTCTTGTAT
>JAOPUC010000020.1:2969688-2979027 GCA_027564185.1 Cephalocassis borneensis | reverse complement strand
AGTTTTTCCTTGCCACCGTCGCCACAGGCTTCATCATTGGGGATAGATTAGGGATAAAATTAGCTCATGTTTTAAGTTGTTCAAATTCTGTAAAGCTGCTTTGCGACGATGTTTATTGTTAAAAGCGCGATACAAATAAACTTGACTTACAAAGCTACATCGAGACAAAAACGAATGTTTTTGTTGTCAAAAGGCAAAAATCGACATTGTAAAAAAAAAAGTCGTTGGTCGTGAGTTAAGATCGGCGGAGATTTGATTGGGATCTTGCTCAAGTGTATTAATTAGTACAGCGGAGTATTTTTTTTTGGACAGATTCCACCACTGCAGCAAGCCATGACCTTTGAACTTCCTGTGAGCTTACCACAATGTAGCAGTTTCACTTCTGATCATGTTAAATGACCGCATGCTGAAATCTGCCTGTACGCTTTATTTGCAAAGGCGGAAATCTGAACTCTGTGCTCATGGTAGGCGGAGTGGTGATTTTACATCGCCTCGCGGTGTGAGCGAGTGTGTGCGAGTGTGTGTGCCGTGTTGAGATAAACCAGGGTGTATTCACACCTTGCACACAGTGTTCCTGGGATCTGCTTGTGATCCACCGTGACCCTGACTAGGATAAAGTGCTTGCGTCATATATTTGTTAACCTTCTCAGAAGCCACACCTCCATCTTTT
Organism: Cephalocassis borneensis; assembly: GCA_027564185.1. NCBI lineage: Eukaryota > Metazoa > Chordata > Actinopteri > Siluriformes > Ariidae > Cephalocassis > Cephalocassis borneensis. The sequence goes on along the minus strand of JAOPUC010000020.1, from coordinate 2,978,357 downwards.
ACCGCAGGATTTATGAGGTCTTGTGTGCTTAAATCCACACCTCAAACCCGCCACGTTTTACACTCTGTCGTATATTGCGTGCCAAGGTGGTGCTTTTGTCTTAAATCGCCTGTCTCACTGCCGACACGGAGCGACGCAGCTGCTCACACGCTTTCCTCGTGTCCTTGCTGTCTCCCCGTCAGAGTCACACATACACAGCGTGAAGAACAAAATCTAAACCAAAACACAAAACAGCTTTGGTTGTTTTTATTTTTTCACCAAATTCATGAAAAAAGCAATGTGTGTAGGCTGTGATTGTTCATTATTTGTAGATACTTGTCCTTGTTCCACAGTCTAGTTGCAAAATTATTGGCATGTGATATTGTCCTCGACATGGCAGCAGTTAGGTCTCGTCCTATTTTCTAATTCTAAGTGTTTGGTTTTGACAGGAAAGTGTGAGGCCATTTATATCTTATTCCTCTGTTCTTGTTTTTGTTTTTTTTTTTGGTCCGCAAGTGTACTACATGGTAAAACTTCTTCTTCTTCTTCTTCTTTCAGACACCTTTTTCCATCTTCATATCAATCAACAGCATGTGTTTCAGCGAGGACAATAACGGCTGCGGAAAGATGACGTAAAAACTTCTTGATCTGGTTTATTAAACTGTTGATACGTGCACCCAACCCCGAGCCTGTTTAACGGGAAAACCCAGCAGATGTGTGAGTCTTGATTTAGAGCCAGGTTACTTTAACACCAAACAAAGGCACCTCTGAGAGTGTCGCTTTGCGATTGATTGCCTTTGAGCTGCATTTTCTCCTCTACAAGGAGGCGAGCGGTCTCCCACTGAAGCAGCCCAGGACGCATAATGTACTCACACTAGCGCGCGGGGTCATTAAGAGCGCGGAAAATGAGCGCGCAGGGGAGCGTGTGGCCGAACGATTCGCTCGGATTAGCCTTTAATGGACGGAGGAAGGGAATTGTAGGTCAAAAGAGAAGGCTAGAATTTACGCGGAGGACTTTCTGATGTGTTGACGGGAATTAATATACTTTTGTTGCTGTTCGTTTCTTGTCTGGATTATGATCCCGGTCCTGAAATAAAAGGTCTTTTGAATTAAGAAGAAAGAAAGCTAGGCTACGTAGGCCGTTATTATAATCGACTGTTTTTTATTGTGATCACGCGCAGCGAGGCTGAAATGGCAGGCCACGAACCCTCCCTGTTTAAACGTTCTGGCCTTGTTGCTACATGGGTTGCCATGGAAGTGACGAAAACACTCCAGCAGCGAGAGGATTTTGTGCGCGTGAGGCCGAAGCCCGCTTTGATTGATGAGACCGGGGGCAGTCTGCCTCCCTCCTTCAACGGCAGTGGCCGAGACCGCATCTGCAGATAAGAGCCCCGGGTCTGCCTTATTGAAATCCGAGGGCTCTGTAGAGCCATCAATAACGGAGGCGCGGCTTGCAAGCTCAACAAAGCTCCGCTTTTATGTCATTGCCAAGCGGTGGGGCTGGGTGATAGCATCTTTCCCTCAGTGGCGCTATGATGAAATTCCCCTCCTCCTCCTCCTCCTCATCTGCGGGCGCCGGGCATTTTGTGTGTGTGTGTGTGTGTGTGTGTGTGAAGGAGGAGGGTGAGCAGTGCATGGCGGCATTCCTTATCAGAGCGCTTGTGACTAGATAACAATGTCACGTGGTCTGAATCCTGCTCCGCAGCCTGGATCCGGGCCATGCGAACGCAGGCGTCTTTAGCAGAGACAGTCAGACTGAGGCCTGACCGGAGAGACTGTTTGCTTTTCTTTTTCTTTTCTTTTTTCCCTCCCTTTTTTCCTTTTGTACTGAGCCCTGCCGAGCTAGCTGAAAACCTTCAGCTGGAACTGTGTGAAAACTGTGCGTGTGTGAGAAAATGAAAAGATATGACCTTAGCTTTTCAAAAAAAAAAAAGGGTAAAAGCGATATAACGATGAAATCTGGTCTATTTTAATACACAAACTCCACTTGAATTTTATTTTTCCTCTCACAGGAAGTCAATCAAGGGATGGTCCTGACGAGAACATCCACCGTGAACTAATCAAGCAGTAGAAGTCGTGATTCAAAGCATGGTAAGGCCTTTCTTTTTTTTTTAAAGACTGCTTATAATATGCATCATAAAAAAATGGATCCCGTGATGATATTTGTTTCTTGCCCTCGCTCCCTTTTTTAACTGCCGTAATAAAATGTAACTTTTCTGCCCTTCCTGTTGTACATCCGTCCTCCATATGACATTTCTATTCCCTGCTAGTTGCTTTCTTGATTATTTACGTATGTAGACATTAGAGATCCATGTAATTTAAATCCCCACCATCGTTTTGGCGTAGATGCGTGATGCAGGGTCTCTGGGGTTTGATGGGAAGACAGATCTGAGCTGTCTGCTGGGCATCATCTACAGCATACATCAAAGCCCTGTCTGCCCCCGCAGAAGCCTTGGAGAGGCCGACTTTTATGAACAATTTCCCTCTTGTGACCTTGACTACATTGCGCCGTCTGCACCGTTCAGACTTTAATGTGGGAGGGGGGAAAATCACGCTTCGTGACTCATTTAAATCTGACTTTATGTATAAGTTGTGTGAATTACACTTGGTTTTGATTCTGAAATTTGCCCACAAATATGAACCTTTATGATTGTAGTTATAGAAATGTATGTGTTCTGATAATCAGTGTTTGCTTTATCATTGTATTCGTTTACTGTGATCCACTTTAATTAACTGGAGTTAATAGTTTTGTGGATGAACTGGCTTACTTTCTCTCTCTCTCTCTCTCTCTCTCTCTCTCTCTCTCTCTCTCCCCATCTAGGTGGATGCAAGTGCAGCCTGCAGAATGAACCCACTCACAACACTCGATCGGATCGCCTTCGATCGGAGCAGCCTAATGCGGGAAAGCCTCCATGTTCACGGGGGAATGGTTTATCCGCCAGGAATCCGAGCCCTGCCAACGGAAAAAGGCTATGTTGGGGACCGGATGCCAGAATTACTCTATAAAACTGATGTGTCATTGGATAGCAGAAAGGCCACTAATGGCTACGTTGGACTTTATAAAAGCCCGGCACCGGGGATTCAGAAACCTCTAGTTGTGCCTGGAGCCAGTGCAGAAGCTTTGGGCTTGGATAGGCGTGTTGGACCTGTTGAGAAGCCCTCTGACCTGGGACTAAATGGTGGCAGCAGCACCAGCTACCTGCGTCTCCCATGGACGAGTCCTTACCATGAGGCGGGACTGTATCCCTTTCTAGACTCCAGCAAGTATGCTGCTCTGAATATGTACAAGGCATCATTTATGTCACAGCCTTCACCATACCTGCCCCAACACCTGGCCTATCAATCGCTTTGTCCTGGGGCAGGAGGGAGTGCAGCCGGTGCTGAACGCTTGTTCTACATGTCCCCTTATCCTCCGGCCCCCATTTCGTCACCTCTTGCCCCTCCTTTAAGAATCCCCACAGCTACAGTAGCCCCTACAGCACTGTCCCCACTGGTGCATCATCAGGATAAAACCTTACAGAGTATTGGACCAAGGATTCACCATGAGCCCTCTGCATTTGGGCAGCAAGCCTTACATCAGCAAGCTCAGTCCCACCACCAGGCACAAAGTGAGAGACAACACTCTGGTAGTGGAAGTATTAATAACAGCAGCAAGTCCAATCGAATCCCTTCCAGCAAGAGCTCAAGCAGCAGTAGTAGTACCAATAGTAGTAGCAGCAGCAGCACCATTAGTAGTAGTGCTAACATAACCAGCAACTCTAGTGCCAGTATACCAGTAGACTCGAGCCCGTCTCTGGTGATGCCGGCACCCCGCCCCAGTCCAAGACCCTCCCAGCCCCCTGTTGCTCCCCCACCTCTTGTTGACAGCACTTCAGACTTTCAAAAGACTGTATTTCGGAGTCCTTCCTCCTCATTATCAACCTCATCCACTCCGGCAGTTTCCCATCCATTCTACATATCCCAAGAGCATCGCTCCCCACTAAGGCCTGCTAGTCAGAAGCCCAAGTCTAAAGAAGGGAGTTCAGAGCAGCACAGGAGTGGAGGAAGTGAGAGGAAAGGCTGTAGTTCACCCATTAAAACCTCCACTGAGAAACCTGTACAGCAGGGGCCCCCTACCAAAGACCCAGCAGACAAGCCATTAGACCTATCTGCTAAGATTATGGATTTTGAAGGAGCTCCTAATGGATTTCCTCCAAAGCTGGACGCTCTAGCAAATCTGGGCTACTCTCCCAACTCTCGTTATGGACTTCCTCCAAGCAGAGAGCTTCTAAAAGAGACTCTTTCCCCTTCATCCTCTGCTGTCAGCACTTCTTCTAAAACGCCAGAGAGGCCTGAGATTATTAGCACTTTACACTCTTCCTGGGTGGTGCCAAGCACAGCCCAGGCACTCGGTTCAGAATCCAACCACAACAAAGGCTCCACGGTCATCAAAAATAAGAATCTGGAGCATGTCATTTCACAGCCAAGGAGCTCGTCATGTCCGAGGATCGGAGAACCCAACAATAGTGTTGTATCAAACCCTGCTCCTGTTGTAGTAACGTCAGCGTGCCGTCCATCATCTGCCTCACCATCTCCTAAGATAAATGGTGATTGGCCAAAGTCTTCTCCCACCCCACCAGAGAAGGTGCAATCTACTAATCGTGGTAGCAGCCAGCCATTGGCCTCAAAGCTTGTGAAGACCCCTAAAAAATCAGATATGCCTGAAATTGGCTTCAAACCCCAGCAGCCTCACATAGAAAACGGGCATCCTCCCCCTCACCTCTACATGACCCAAGGGGAAGCCTACCTGCCCACTAGCTTGGCCTACGCTAACAGATACCTTCCATACTCTGTTCCAGATAGCATGTCGCTGCCACACTTGCAGTTGCCCAGCAAAGGGCCAGTGTACCCCCATCCAGTCCTGCTGAACAGCAACAGCTTGTATTCCACTCGTTTGCCTCATAAGCCTGGTCTTCCTTATGGAATACCATCTAGTCACGGAGAGTATGTAACCTACCATGATTCGCAAGAGATGGTTCATCCCCTAATGTCTCCCCACTTGCCTCTTGACCCCAAAGTCAATGAGCGACTTGATCTGAGGTCCAGGCCTCAGGAGAAGACTTGGCAGCATGAGGAGTCCCCTTACAAACAGCACAGTGTGTCGGATATGGACACGCGCTACACAGCTGATAGAGAATCTGAGGGGCCAGAAGTTTTGGGCTGTAAACCTCACACGGCAAGCAAAGATGACATTGTCTGCATTGACCTGGTCCAAGACGACACAGATGGTACTCCTGAGCCAGACAAGTACAGCACTACTCCTGCCAAACTGAGAGAGCCCACCAAGCCAGCCAGCAGTGGGACAGGGGATGGGACGAGGAGTACTGGTAATTCCAAAGCGAAGGAGCCAGAACTCATGCAGATTCTGCGCGCTAGCCAGCCAGTTGAATACAAGCCAGCTGAGGCTGAGCGGCGGCCAGATCCCTGCAGTCCTCCAGAGCCACAGGAGCAGGCTGACTCTCCTGGGCAAAGCCAGGGCGAGGAGAGTTCCAGTGAGCACAGCCCGCTGCCTCCTTTGCTGGAAGAGCAGACTCTGCGCTGCGCCAGGACCTCAGGCGACAGGGTCCGACCAGACGCCGCAAATTTCAAACCCGATAGGCACCATGCCATCCGGCAGTATATGGATCTGGGCAAGGAACGAGAAAACATGGAATCTCCTGAGGATGAGGAAGACGGACATGGGTGCTCTAAAAACAAACGTTCCAGCCTGGCTAAGAGGATTGCCAACTCCTCCGGATATGTGGGTGACCGCTTCAAGTGCGTCACCACTGAACTTTATGCTGATTCCAGTAAATTGAGCCGGGAACAGCGTGCCCTGCAGGTAAGCAACAGATACAGATTTGTACTGATATCAAATTTTAAACATCAAACACAGTTTTCAGAATGTACTTTGGATTGAAGTTCAGGTGATTCTGATGACACATTTTTGTTTCAAACAAAAACGCGTAGCTAACTTCTCGGAAAAGACCCGTCAGTAAAATTCTTTCAAAACGCATTCTCTTCAATCCGAGCACGAACAGCTGTAGTTGCTCTGCGAGGCAGTTCTTGCATCAGATTGTTACGCTGAGTCATATTGAAAGCCTCAGTAGTTATGGCTGGCTGTTATTCACACACCAGTCCTTCGCCATCCCCCCGTCACTTTTTTTTTGACACCCTGCTGCAAGGCAGGCAGGTTTTGGCAGCAGCCGTAAGGGCGAGGAACGAACACGATGTGGTTTTTCGAGCGTGTGGTGTGTGTATTAAGGGTTAACACAACATGCCATCTCGTGGTAATACTTGAGGAAGCCACTAACCTGCAGGCAAGACCTAAAGACTCGGGAGGGTGTATGACACTGATATAAGAGCTATACGTAGATGCCTTCTAGTCTTCCTATACTCACACACACACACGCGCACGCGCGCAGACACACTCTCCAGGCTTGCTGTGTGCGTGCAGTGCCAGCCCTCCCAGCTTAAGTGAAATCCGGCCCATTCATTTCTGATGGGGAAGATTAGAGGTCTTCAGCAGCAGCGAGACGAGTGCTCTGCCTGGCAGTCATTAGTGCACACACACACGCGCGCGCGCGCGCACACACAGTGCAGACGGATGGGCAGTAGGCGTTTTAACAAACGCCATATTCTATCCATGATGGACTGAGGACTTTTAAAGAAAACCGTATGCGATGGTTTCCTGGATTCAGAGTTCTGGCTTTAAAACGTTCTCTCTCGAGAAAAGTCCTTTTCAGTCCAGGACTAAGCTTTTGGAATTTTTAGGATGTTTTTCAGCTTAAACCCTCATTTTAAAAATAAAAATTTGAATAATGTTCGCTTGACACCCGTAAATTCACGTAGATGTATTTAACTGATACATTCATGTAGGTAAACGAGGAACAGAAAACATGTTGCTTTATTGTTTTCTTAGCTATAACAGCATCAACTCCGTCATAACGATAGCCCTGTGTTTGTCTGCTAATTTATTTTTATTTTTTTAAATCAATGTTTCTGTGTTTAAATGATTGTGTTTACTGGGAAAAAATGATTTTGAGCACACATTCTAATCACTTAGATCGAAGTCCTATCAGCAGAGGACAGTAATTTCAGTCAGCCAGCCGCTAACTGGGAGGTTAGTGCTTTAATATTTTTTTTTTACATTGCTAATCAAAGGTGAAATGAGTAACACTTGGTGTTGTGCACCACACAGAAGGTTGCGTAGTGACTCAGATTGTTGTGCGTTTCATGTCTTTAGGGAAAATGAATCCTGTGGCGTGACATTGACATTTTTTGATTTCCATATGCAAAATTCATGATTTAAAGTGCATTTAGCGTCGCGCAAAGGTTAGTAGTGAAGTGTGCAAAATTTGCATCTAGCGTTCCTGGTCATGGATTGCGTATACGTGTGTGTGTGTGTGTGTGTGTGTGTGTGTGTGTGTGTGTGTGTGTGTGTGTAGCGAGCAATGATGCGTTTCTCTGAGCTGGAGCTGAAGGAGAAAGAGGGCTGCACGTCTTCCAGCAACGGGTCGTGGAGAGAGCGAGAGAAAGAGCGAGAGAAGAGTTTGGCTGAGAGCCAGCGTGGAGAAACGGAGTGGGAGCAGAGCCAGCGCTGCTCCAAACCTCCAACAGAGCAGCACAACGGTAACACACACACACACACTTTCGCTCTCGCTAGCTGTGTAATGTTCTTTCGTCTCCATCTTATTGGTAGCAGTCTGACTAAAAACGAAACCATCACCTTTTACATGCCTGTGTTTATTCACTACCTGAGATTCCACACTGCTGAATTCTGGACTCTGATTGGTCAGAAGGTGTGGATTAGTTTTCTAAAACAGCAGCTTTGACAGTAGTGCAGGTTTATATGAACGCGCTCGGACAGCAGACACTTCACTAATAATAAACGCTAACGGAAGGAGTCTCCAGCGTCAGTGCTTTGTAACGCTCAGACGTGAAGGTGCACCTAAGTTTCTCGACGTCTTCAGGACAGAGCGGTTCACGCTTCTTTGCGGTTTCTCGCTAATGGGCTGGTGACAGAACGACTGCTCGAACGCAAGTGAGAACAGAAACGAGCAACGTCAACAATCATTTTAATAAACAGATGAAAACGATCCTACGCCATTCTTTATTATATCATTTCGAATGGATTTCGGCTCCTGCTCACTGAGGAACATCTCGCTGTAATGACTAGCGTGTCAGTCACCAAAGAGCTAGCAGCTCGCATGGTCGCTGCACGATGTTAGCGAGTTCATTTTAACTCCGGAGCCACAGACTTGTACAAATCACAAACACGACCGTTAGCTCGGAGTTTAAGCCATAAACGCACAGTTTAGCCAAACGTCCGATGGAAGCTGCCTTCTGAACAGGATCATCTTCATAGAGGTATAAAAAAAAAAAAAATGCAGCACGTCTCAAGAACTAAGACCAGTGTTCTCTTTGTTTTCATGCCCTCACTCTATCTATCTATCTATCTATCTATCTATCTATCTATCTATCTATCTATCTATCTATCTATCTATCTATCAGCTGCTGTTTCTCTCTCGTTTTTCTCCATCGCTACTGTTTTGTCTCTCTCGTGAAAAAGGGACAGTCCCTTCTGCTGTGGCGCCAACCCAGCGCGGTAAACAGCACTTCCTCCCCCGCCGCACTCAGACAAAAGACCCACACACACTCGCGCTCACACA
>JAOPUC010000020.1:2949157-2962456 GCA_027564185.1 Cephalocassis borneensis | reverse complement strand
TTTGAAAAAATCGGATCTGTGTCGTTCATATTGTCAATAAAAGATCGGATACAGGTCACATATGGGCGAAAAAATCAGATTTGAGTCACTTCAGCCTGCAGTGTGAACGTAGTCTTAGAAGTTTCCTGGTTTTCACACTTCACCTGAGCCAGTCTGAGGCTGGATCACTAATAGCTGTGGTGTTAATCTTTCTAATTAGGAGCTGTGCACTCCTTTCTGCTCCTTCCGCCCGACTCTGCTCTGTGTGTGTGTGTGTGTGCGTGCGTGTGTGCGCGCGCGCTCAGAGCGTGACTGTCGTGACCTCTTCTTGCACTGAAACACAATCTCCCAGCAGAGGGAGGGAAGGAGATGGAGGGAGGAAGTCTGGCCTCTCTCTCTCTCTCTCTCTCTCTCTCTCTCTCTCTCTCTCTGCGTTCTTTTTTTTGCCTCCGGAGTGAAATGTCTCCCTCGTGAAGCAGATTCTTTGACCGGCTTGCGCACTCACGGCCCACGTTTTATTGCCCCGAACGTGCCTGTATGAGCATACAGGCTTTGACTTGAAAAGTGATTACGGGAACATAAATTACCGCCGTTCTTCTCCACGCTGGCCTCCAAAACGCTCGTTTATGCAGCCTTTCCAATCTTAAAGGGACAGATGGGTGAAAAAAATCAAATTTACACCATTTTCCAGCCAAGCCGTGGTTAGTTTCCGATGTTTTTGTAATGGAGCTATGGGGCTAATGTCGTTCACGTAATGGAAGGCTGTCTCACTCAGAATCGCTCCTCTAAATTCTTCTTGTACTTTCTTCAAACATCATTAACCTCCTTAATTCCATTTTTAAGCACATTTTGTAAAAAAGTACTGTGTTATTTAAGTAAGCTGTTCATAAACAAGGTAAATTAAAGACTGGGATTCCAGATGTTCCAGTTCCTTTACCTTTAATGCTAACACAACAAAGATTTATTTTATTTTTTGGTATAAAGATGTAATGGTTCCCGCGAATTATCGACTCGGATGTTGCGCTGAAGGACTCCACCGCTTTGCGCAGTACAGCAGGATTTCAAAAAGAACTCAGAAGCTACATATTACCTGCGAGTTGGCTACAAAAGCTAAAAAAAAAATGTCTGTGGTGAAATTGCACGTAAACTGGACTTAGCTGTTCATGAACTCGGTGAGATGTAGTGGCGTTTTCACCAGTTCACTACAACACGACATCCTCTGGTGAAAAACGGCACTCGGAACAAATATATTTCCAGGATGTAGCTAAACCTGATTACGCAAACTAATCGGGGTGGGTTTCCCAAAAGCATAAAGATCATTGTTAAATGGTAGAGCGAGCATCACAATGAACACTCTCTTTCCGAGTTAAGATGCTCTTAGTGTTAAGAGGCCTTTGGGAAACCCACCCCTGTCTGATGTGGAACAGAATGAGAGAGTTCTTTGTGAATTTTATTCAAGTTGCATTTTACATTGAGCTTTTACTCAAGTGCCTTTTACTCAAGTCATATTTTGAGTCCCCTTTTACTCGAGTTGCCTTTTACTCAAGTTGTGTTTTGAGTTGCCTTTTACTTGGGGTGCCTTTTACTTGAGTCGTATTTTGAGTTGCCTTTTACTCGAGGTGCTTTTTACTTGAGTCGTATTTTGAGTTGCCTTTTAATCAAGTCATATTTTGAGTTGCCTTTTACTTGGGGTGCTTTTACTCGAGTCATATTTTGAGGTGCCTTTTAGTTGAGTCATATTTGAATTGCCTTTTACTTGGGGTGCCTTTTTACTCGAGGTGCTTTTTCTCAAGTTGCCTTTAACTCAAGTTGCCTTTAACTCAAAGTGCCTTTTACTCGAGTCATATTTTGAGGTGCCTTTTACTCAGGGTGCCTTTTACTCACATGCCTTTTACTCAAGTCATATTTTGAGTTGCCTTTTATTCGGGGTGCCTTTACTTGAGTTGTATTTTGAGTTGCCTTTCACTTGAGGTGCCTTTTACTCAAGTGGTGTTTTGAATTGCCTTTCACTCGGGGTGCCTTTTACTTGAGTCATATTTGGAGTTACCTTTTACTCTAGGTGCTTTTTCTCAAGTTGCCTTTTACTCGAGTTGACTTTTACTCAAAGTCCCTTTTACTCTAGCCATATTTTGAGATGCCTTTTATTCGAGGTGCCCTTTACTTGGGTCGTATTTGAGTTGCTTTTTACTTGGGGTGCCATTTACTCTGGGTACCTTTTACTTGAGTCATATTTGGAGTTGCCTTTTACTTGAGGTGCTTTTTCTCAAGTTGCCTTTAACTCGAAGAGCCTTTTACTCAAGCCATATTTTGAAGTGACTTTTACTCGGGGTGCCTTTTGCTTGAGTCATATTTTGAGTTGCCTTTTACTCGGGGTGCCTTTTACTTGAGTCATATTTTGAGTTGTCTTTTACTCGAGGTGCCTTTTACTTGAGTCATATTTTGAGTTGCCTTTTACTCTGTGCTTTTTACTCGAGTGATATTTTAAGTTGCCTTTTACTTGAGTCGTATTTTGAGGTGCCTTTTACTCGGGCTGCCTTTTATTCAAATAGTTTTTTTGAGTTGCTTTTTACTCAAAGTGCTTTTTACTCGAGTCATATTTTGAGTTGCCCTTTACTTGGGGTGCCCTTTATTCAAGTTGTATTTTGAGTTGTCTTTTACTCAAAGTGCCTTTTACTTGAGTTGTATTTTGAGTTGTTTTTTACTTGGTGCTTTTTCTCAAAATGCCTTTTACTCAAGTCATACTTTGAGTTTCCTTTTACTTGAGGTGCTTTTTCTCGAAATGCCTTTTACTCTAGTCGTATTTTGAGGTGCCTTTTACTCGAGTCACATTTTCTGTTGTCTTTTACTCGAGGTGCCTTTTACTTCAGTCATACTTTGAATTGTCTTTTATTTGAGATGTCTTTCTTGAGGTGTATTTTACTCGTCATATTTTTGTCTCTCCGTATTTTACTTGTCCTTTACTGGAGCTGTACATTGTCTTTTACGTTAACAGGTATTTAACATTGTTGCATTTTCTATCAATTGTCTTTATACATGAAGCCATATTTTACATCACGTTGTACTTTTACATGAATTATATTTTAGTTCAGTTGTATTTTATGAGGAGCTCAAACAGTCCTCAGAAGTCAAGTCTGTGATTAAGAATGGGGGGGGAGTGGTTAGTTTAGATCTGACTAAGAATGTCGTCCGGCTCTGCTCGGCTACAGAAAGGTCGTATTTTAAGAAGGGGGGGGGGGGGAGCAGTTGCAGATCCCTGAAATGGTAGAACCGGTTTCAACACGTCCAGACAGCGCCGTCTGGAATTAGCGCAACAGGATTGCGTTATTCCGGCGAGGGCGAGTTTTATGTTCGTAGGCGCGGATTTGGCGGTCTCATTCTCACTCATATTGAACGCAGCCCTTACGGCGCTGTGCTCCATGTGTGTGTGTGTGTGTGTGTGTGTGTGTGTGTGTGTGTGTTGACAGCTGCTTTGCTGCGCTGCTCCTCTGGGCTGGGCGGACTCCCAGGCCTCGCTCGGCTCGCATGATCTCACTGGCCCGCTGGCTTACACACACACACACACACACACACACACACATTTTCCATTTTCCATTCTCCCTCCTCTCTTCCGCCCTGCTGGTCTCCATAGATAGCGAGTGTGTGCATGTGCGTGTGTGTGTGTGCGCGCGCACATTTCCTGTTTAGCTTTCCCTGGCAGAGTGCGTACGCTGATGGAGGAACGTCTGCCGAGCTGTGGTTTCCAGTCAGCCACACACACAGACACACACACATATACACACATACACGGTGTGTGACCTCTGTGTGCCTTGAATTGTTTGTGCGTAGGCGCTGTTTATTTTAAACTGTGTGCGTGTGTGTGTGTGTGTGTGTGTGAGAGAGAACCAACTTCCTCCCTGAGACGTGTGTTTCTCGCCTGCAGGTTGCGAAGCGCAGCTCTCAGAAGTCAGATTATGAGCCCAAGCCGTCACCCCCTGTGCCCACTGCTGTCACCACGGTGCCCACTGCTGTCGCCACAGCGACGTCTGTGCCTGCTCCGATGCCCCCTGAGGCTCGCAGGCTCATCGTGAACAAAAACGCCGGAGAGACGCTGCTGCAGAGAGCAGCTCGCCTCGGCTATGAGGTAAGCCGCTTTGTGTGTGTGTTTTTCTCCTTTCTCGTAGTCTCCCCCTCCCTTTTCCCCCCTCTTGATCGCTTGTGCTCTCTCTCTCTCTCGCTCTCTCTTTCCCCCCTCCCTCCCTCCCTCCCTCCCTCCCTGTTCGCATCTCATTAATTCTGCGCGAGACGGAGTGTGACATGTGAGAGCCCCTGACAGGCACGGAGCGATCGCTTAGCGCACACACACACCCCATGCGCTCGTTCCCCTTCCTCCTCCTCCTCCTCCTCCTCCGCTGGCGTGCGCACGGCCTCTCCCTCCCTTTTCCTTTTTATATCTCGCTGTCTCGTTTCTCCCTCGCACGCTCTCTCTCTCTGTCTCTCTCTCTCCTCTTTTCGCTTTCGTGCGCACACGCACACACTTTCACTCGCACGCACACACATATACACTCTGTCTCGCTCGCTTTCTCTCAACGATTTGTGCTCTCCTGGCACTCTCGCCAGAAAATCTTTAACTCTTTCCTTCCTCGCTTCACCGTTCTCTTCTTGGAATCTCAACCTCAGAGAAATGATTTTGAAAATAAACTAGAATTTCTTACAAAGAAATTTAGTCTGCTTTTCATCTACAAAAAAAAAAAAAAAAAAGTAGGTTTTTTTTTTTTTTTTTGCATTGCTCAAAAATAGCAGCACATGGATCTCTGTGTATGTATTTCCTTACAAGTAGAAGAAATTGTCACACAAAAAGATGTTTTAAGCAAAAACAATCAATGATTCTTGACACTTGTGGGTTTTTTTTTTAATTTGTTTGTTTGTTTCGCGCATTTATCATTGCGCAGTAATAGTCATTATCAAAATTCAGAAAATCTCACACACTAATCACAAATAATCAGAAATTTAATAATTAGTCATTTTCTTGGAAATGTTAGATTTAGAAATATTTATTTTCAGTAGTATTGTCAAATTCAACATGGCTGCTGACCCAGCTAGCTAGAGCAATAGTACATGATAGATGGTTTTTAAATTTGTCCCCCCCTGCCCCACATTGTTGCACGTTCTCACATTTACAGCTGAAAAGAAATTTCCTTGCTATTATTTGTCACTAAAGCGGTGTTGTTTTTCATTTGCGGAAAACTGTTTTGTACTATCACAATTGTTTGTTTGTTTTTTCAGTAGCGTAGCATTTATCTAACCGCTGTAAAGTACCTACGTGTTTGTGTTCGTTTCACAATTTCCTTTTCTGTCCATAGTCTTGTACAAGCATTCCACATTTTTGTAGCTGTAGAGTGCCAATATATTTCCCATGCTGCTTTGCTTTAGGCTACAGTCACACTACATCTTGCGATGCTTTGCGATGTGTTATTGATGAAAATGCAGCGTTTGGTAGCGATGCTTCACCGAGCTTTGGGAAGTATTCCCAAACCCATCTATGAGTATTCACTGCTTAGTTTGCTGATGAAAACAACGGCACCAAATTTCAATGCATGCGTTGAAATTTTTCGCAATGCTGAGAGGAGATAATCCAGTAGAAGGCAAAGGGAAACCACTACTGTAACGTTGCCTCGACATTTTGATGGCTGAACTGCGAGTTGGCCTCGTGGTTAGTGTTGCGCTTCTCGATCGTGAGTTCTACTCATGTTTGGGTCATACCAAAGACCATCATAAAAATAGCACCTAATGCCATCTGGCAAGGTACGCTGCAATACAGATGTGAGTGGGGAGTCAAACTCTCATGGTTACCAGAGGACCAGCCCCCCCCCGTAACCCTAGCTATGTAATAGGCGAGTGGCCGAGGGCTACAGAAACAGAGATTGGCACCGCCTCATGCGCCATATGGTGCGGGAAAGACTTTAGTTGAAATTTTTTGCAACGCTTTTGGTCACTCGTGAGGCGGAGACCCCCCCCAAAAAAAACAACAACTTGCGAAGCTCTGAGAAAATTTGCCATGCGTCACACGATTGGTGGCAACGCAAACAATTTTTCACCACCAAGTATTCGCAAAGCCATTGCGAGCTGTAGTGTGACTGTAGCCTTAAAGTTCAGAAACAAAATAGATTTCCAAGCATCTAGCAACAAAGATTGATTGCTAATCAACTAAAGAGACATTTTTCTTTGAACAGACTAGCTAGCCAATTTACAGTATTGTAATGAATGAATAACTGTTGATATGTAAATTTCTACCATAAATTGTGTTCATAGTGTGTTTTCTGACTAGCAATAATGAAACCTGGCTAGATTTACTAATGTAGTTTTGTCAGTTGATGTGACGATTGCAGTCGTGGTGTTTTTGCGACAAGTCTGACGTTGTTGGAATCGTGATTCGGGGTTAATGTCAAAACGGACAAATCAGTCAATCACATGTAGCTTTCTAATTAGCTGATAGCGGCATGAGTGTTTTTTTTTTTCCCTTTGTTTGAAGTAGCAAGTGCGTTTTTGTGAAACCGAGGTGTTCGGTTGATGTTGCGTTGCAGCGGCGTTTCCGTGGCTGTGTGTAATTGCGCGCTTGGCGTTGTGTGCCTGATTTAGGCAGATTAATGGCGAGCTGGATTAGTTCCGGCAGCGAGGCTGAAAGGACTGGCACAGAGCACAGGAAATGAGCGATTACTGCAGCGAGCGCATGATCGCTCGCTCTCTCGTTCTCTCTCTCGAGGCGTTTCACTCGCTCTTCGTGCTCCCTCGTCTTTGCTCTCGCTCCCTCATTTCCCTCCTCACGTGGCAGAGCTGAGAGAAAGTGATGTTCCCTGAAGCAGGACTCGGTAGGGTGAAAGTGATGGACAGAGGAGGGGTTCTTTTGTGGTTGTTTTTTTTTTTCGTTTCTCCATCTGTCTCTCTCACGCTCTCTCTCTCTCTCTCTCTCTCTCTCTCTCTCCACACAGGGTGTAGCTGTTTTCCCTTCCTGTTTGATATAGGCGTATGGTTTAGGTGTGTTTGCGTATGTGTGTGTTTACTTTGTGTCACCGCGCTTGTTTACTGGAGCCGTCTACCTTCATATCATGCCGGACTCTGATAACACACACGCGCGCGCACGGACAGATGAGTGACAGCCTGCCCTCCCCCAGTCAGTTCTCTGTTTGCACACCGTCAACTTTATTCTCTCGTCGTCCCTCTCCCTGTCCGTGAATGAAAAGTGAAGGAAAAGCAGTGAAGGACACTCTGACACCCGAGACAGTGATGTACGCTTATTTTTCTTCCTTGTCTTTTCTTTTTTCCACTGGCCTGAGATTCAAGCTAGAATAAGCGTATTTGTGTCCAGTTTTGTCAACCTGTATGTCCCCATCCTCTATGCGGCTTCGCTCCGGCCTGTGTGTTTGTGCTGTGACTAGCATGTTTAGCTAATTTGCAGAAATCCTGGCCACCATTACTGGCTTACCACAAACATGTCAATACGCTGCTTTTAATAAGTCACACTTTAACTCCGAGGACAAACAGGATGTTCTTTATTGAGTATCATTCACAAGCATTTTTTTTAATCTGAGAGAACGGATGGCAACCAGTTTTCCTTTTACACCCTTAACTACACATTTCACTTATTACAAAATAAATAAATTAAACGTTCCCGAGTACTATAAGTATCTACTTTACATGAATTGGGGAAAACACTTTTTTTTTTTTAACTAGTGAACGACATTGCAGTGTGCCGAACTAAGCGGAGTATCTCATTGGGCTGCAACAGCCTGCGACTAGTTGGAGACACAACGATTGTGATAAACTGTCACCAATTCACATATTTTATCGCAATTGTTGTGTCTCCAACTAGTCGCAACCCAGTGAGATACACTCGCACTTCCTGTCTTGTGGAAACCGACTCAAGAAGGGTTCGTGTTGGCTTTGTGACATCTGAGGGAAATTTTGTCGCATGAATTTTTTGAATGTGTTCAAAATTTCAGCGACGAAGGAGCGACACTTTGCGACACGTGTGAGGAAACTGAGAAGCCCCGTGAAAGACACTTTTGAAACTCTTTTGCGCGAATGACACTTGCAAACTGTCGCAGCCCAGTGAGAGACTGGCTCAAGCGAGGTCTCTTGCGTCTCGTTTCCATTCACCTCAGATCATTTGTTGGCTAGCTAGTAGCTAACTTGCTCACTAAAACGTAGCGAAGGACACTGTAGTCCATGTATGCGTCTAATGACTAGCCAGCTAGCTGTTAGGTCTTGTATAGGGGCAGAGAACGAGGATCTGAGGGGAACGTGGTCTTCGTGTGATACTGGTTAGAAATGGCGCTGTTATCGTCTGCTAGCGGGCTTCCGCCATTTTGAGAAGCGAGCAGCGTGTCGCTTGGAACTGTGGAAAATGTTTGGTTTATGGAGTGGTGAACATGAATGAGGTGTTTTTTTTTTTTTTGGCACAAGTACGCAAAAAAAAAAAAAACCCTCTCTGTCAGCGTCGCGGTGTTACCGGCTCACTATCCGGAAGCGGTGTGTTGTGCGGTGTGTACACAGCCGGGACTGTGACGTCCTCATTAGTAATAGCGGTGTGTCGGGTTCTGGATTTGCGCTCGTGCACGCGGCTCTCTCTCTCTCTGGCGCGCGGCCATTAAAGGTCTCGTCCTGATCTCCGCTTTAATTAATCACCGGCCCGGAGGCGCTAAATGCGCGAGGTTTTTAGGCCATTAGCTGCCCGCGCGCCGCGCCTCTCGCTCTCGCCGTGCCGCGCGCAGCACTAATTAACACCGCCGGTTAGGGGGGAGGGGCGGTAATGGCCTCCACCACGTCGTACACCATCGCGCGCGCCACGTCAACTATAAATAGCTAAAAAAAAAAAACCCGCGCGCGCATCACCCAGCTACGGAAAGCCGTTTCTGGAAGACGGGCCTCGGTTGGCGCGAGGGCTTAAAAACGCCGTTGGGCTTTCGTTTCCCGCCAGTCCTCCCGACGCGCTGGCTCGAGCGCGGTATCCGCACAGCCTCACCGCCCCCTTCCGCTTCCCATAAGGCGCGCGAGCTCTAATTCCGCTCTAATGCCTTTATAATGCGCGCGCAGTGACGGCGCGTCGCTCTGAGCCGAGCCCCGCGCGCGCTACTCGTTAAAGAGTCGCGAGAGAAGGGAGCAAAGGGTGCGCGCGCACACACATCCCGTGAGGTCTAGTGTTCATCCTTCTCCGCCAGCTTTAATATCTTTCT
Organism: Cephalocassis borneensis; assembly: GCA_027564185.1. NCBI lineage: Eukaryota > Metazoa > Chordata > Actinopteri > Siluriformes > Ariidae > Cephalocassis > Cephalocassis borneensis. The sequence goes on along the minus strand of JAOPUC010000020.1, from coordinate 2,953,268 downwards.
CTCGAGCGCGCGCGCCCTTTCATTGGCCTTAACGGTCGAGAACAGCCTGACCGCGCGTGTGTAATGCAGTGTGTGTGTGTGAGAGAGAGAGAGTGTGTGTGTGTGTGTGTGTGTGTGAGAGAGAGTGAGTGTAATGTAGTGTGTGTGTGAGAGAGTGAGTGTAATGTAGTGTGTGTGTGTGTGTGTGTTCCCAGTCTGTTGGTAGCGGCTTGTTTTTCTAGTCCTTCGCTTTTTCCTGCCCCTCCCTCGCGCCCCCTCGGCTTTTAGACAGGAAGCCGCGCGCTGTGTGTGTGTGTGTGTGTGTGTTCGGTCGCTCGCTCGCTCGCGTGCGTGTGGGCGCGCGAGATAAGCCGCGAGAGCTGACTACCCTGCCAGCGCTCTCCAGCGCGGTGTGTGTGTAAAGCCACAAGCGGCTGTGTGTCGCTGCCGCCGCTTTGAAATATGACAAGACTGCGCGCTCGAGCCTTTCAACGCGCCGCTCGGCCCTCTGTGTGTGTGTGTGTGTGTGTGTGTGAGAGGTTGAGCAGCGCGCGCACACACCTAACAGCAGCAGTAAACACGGAAACATTACGCAGCCAGCCAACGCTTTCGCACGAGCTCCCCCCCTCCTCTCTCTCTCTCTCTCTCTCTCTCTCTCTCTCTCTCTCCATTCAGCCGCTTCCAAAACAAATCGCTCGCAGCGTGATTCTCCTCCAGGCAAGCCGCGTGTGTGTGTAGGGAGAGAGGGAGAGAAGTCTGGGCTCCTGTGTGATTTATTCCGGATGCACTCCGCAGGGTTTGAGCTCGAGTGGAAAAATCGGTGCGGCTTGTTGTGGTTTTTTTTTTTTTTTAACCCCTCCGGTACACTCCGCATTTCAGCGCGTGCTGTAGCGCTCACGAGCCGGTTTGGATCAGCGCGAGCTGGAATTTTTAACCAGAGGGCCAAATCACTCAACTCTGATTGGTCAATCAAGGAGGGCTTCACCCCCCCCCCCCCCCTTAACACGGGGTCGTATTTCTGAAACGCTATTGGCTAGTTCGTTGCTTGGTTACAATTACAAAAAGAGCAAATTTTGTCAACAAAATGGCTGACTGCTGACTCGGCAATGCCGCGTTTCACTCTGTTTGATGAAGAAATGATAAACCAGTTGAAAGCTGCAAGCCAAAATGAAGAAAATACCAAAAAAAGTGAAAGTTTTTGGCTTTCCGTGTTTAAGAAACAGGCCGCAGAGAGACAAATAAACAACTCTCTCTCTAGTGGCGTATGAATGCTGTGAGTTGGACATGGTGCGATCGCAGGTTTACGCAGAAATGAGGAAAGAAAATTGGGGAAACTATGAACCGGATTCTCTTAAAGTAACGCAGGCAGCACTGGATCGGCGTCTGAGACGAGAGAAAGTCCTGAAAGATGTTACTTTTCAAGAATCATGAAAAGTCCTCAAGGGAAAAGCGAGAGATTTGCGAAAACGAGGAATTCTTCAGAAACTGATTCAAACGTGCAAGATTGGTTCAGAAAATGCTGTGAACTTGAATGGCTTCCGAAGTATGAAGTATTTATAAACAAGCAATCGTATGGTTCCTCGTAAAATTAAGGATCGATTTCACTCATGATTTCAAAGTTTTGAAATTCAAAACTTCGAAATCACTCGTGAAATTGATCCTTAATTTTACTCGGCCCCATACGATTGCCTGTACTTTAACCAGGATGGGACACTCCTGATCATGCTGAGAGAAGAAGTGCTCCTTCATTGGAGTGTTGCGTGCCAAAATGTTACATGCCTTTTTTTTTTTTTTTTTTATTGACGAGCCGTTATCACTGAGCAATAAATGAGGTTTAAAAGGCAGATTTAAAAAAATAATCATGGATGTGATGAAGGTCTCTGTAAGGAAATGGTTACTGAATAGTTCATGTTGATGGAAGGAGCCTCCAGTGTCAGAGGAGCTGGAACTGGAAGTTCTCCGACAGGAGTAAAAGGTTTACTGGTAACATGACGAGGCAGTTTTTTTTTTTCTCAGTCTCGTTACTGAGGGAGAATAAAAAGAGGCTGGTGAGGGAACACGAGGCTTTTATTGATTGCACGTACACTCAAGCACACACTTGAGCACAGTGAAATTCCCCTCTGCATTTAACCCATCTGAAGCAGTGAACACACGCCCAGAGCAGTGGGCAGCTATGCTACAGCACCTGGGGAGCAGTTGGGTGTTAGGTGCCTTGCTCAAGGGCACTTCAGCCCATGGCTGCCCACGTTACCCTAACCACATGTCTCTGGACAGTCAGGGAAACCAGCATACCCAATTAAACAACTGTTTATATAATGTCCATGAGAACTTGTTTGGTTCAACAGCGTTAAATGCACCTCTACATGGATAAAAAGCATGATGTCACTCATTAATAAATACAGAATTTGTATTTGTTGCCAAAGTGCTGTCGTATAAGAGAAATAAAGCACTTGAGAATGTGCTGCTGGAGCAAAACACTGACTGACGGAGTGGTGTGATGACGTAGAGTTCCTGCAAGCACTTAGGAGTGGGGGATGACTTAGAAAAATAATCAAGTGTTTTATTCCTCTTATACCACACCCACTTACCAGTAATTAAAATTTTTATTAATTAAACATGGGCACATTGTAAATTATACAATACGGTGCTTCAGAGTTCTCTCTCTCTCTCTCTCTCTCTCTCTCTCGACCCTCCACTTCCCTCGTGCTTCCTGAGCCGCTGCCTGTGACATCCGTCTGCATCGCCCCGAGCCTGTTGTTTTTGTTCCCGAGCACTCTCTCTGCGTGTGTGTGTGTAAATTTAGAACATTCGTCAGAGCAGTGCACTCCGTTCCGCCAGTGTGTGTGTGTGTGTGTGTCTCTCTCTCTCTCTGTTTTTCTGTCTCTTGTCCTCTACGTCTTCCACTTTGGCTAAAGTGTGGGACGTGTCTGGCTTTACTAGTTCACCTGTGTGTGTGTGTGAGACATACCGTATGGTGAGTGATGTGTTGATTGCGGTCCATTGCCTGAAGCTGTGTTTATTGAGGAAGATTAAAAGTGGAGGAGGATTGGGTGTGTGCGTGCGGGTGTGTTTCATGCCTTTACTGCATTCCATCACTACTACTTTTCTCTTTCTTCACATCTCTCTCTCTCTCTCTCTCTCTCTCTCTGGGGTGTTAAATGCAGCTTTATTGTCTGTATAATGCATCACTGGACTCCGCAGGCTGCCAACGCAGTGTGTGTGAGAGAGCAAGAGAGAGAAAGAGAGGGAGAATTTCCATGCCGGTGCAGAAATCTGCCTTTTGGTAGAAATTGGAAAGGAAATGAAAAACACGCCGGCATCACTGTGTTGCTAATTGCTTGTGTGTGTGTGGTGGTTATTTTTTTTAATCTGCTATATTGGTGTGTGTGTGTCTGGGCTTGCAGTAGTGGTAGCGTAAGCTGTGTGTGCTTGCAGTCGGGCTTCATTAGTGGCGCCGGTACACTCGTCTTGTTTCGGAGCACATGCACACAACATGCCGTATCCTGGAAACCGAGTAAGCGGGTGAGGAGGAGGAGGAGGAGGGGGGGGTATCACTTGGGAGGCGTGTGTGTGTGTTCTCAGCCTTCTGAAACAAGTCAGCAGTTCTGTGAAATCCGTTTTGTCCCACAAGCCTTCTCACACCAATAGGCCGCGCCCTCGAACCATGATTGACAGCTTAGGTCCCCAGTCAGCTTGCTGTAACTGCTCCCCATTGAAAATAACTCATATTGAAAGATCTGGTTTTATTGAAAGGGGAGCTGCAACTTGCAGAGTCCTGTGTGTCCACTTTCCCTTTATGCTGCGTTTCATTATTATCGCTCCCTGCTCCCTGTGCCCTCCATTCAGGAACCAAGGGCACTGAGTCACGCATTAATAAAGGATAGCGTCGTGTGCTAACATTTCTTTAACTGTAGTCACATAAACACCACCGTCAGCCTGCGACATTCACACTAACGAGTCACAAGTCCTCCTTGTGTTTTGTAGGGCCTGTTTACATTAGACCTGATCTATCTCGTTTTCTTCGCGGTTGCACTGTCCGTTTACATTAAACCGCCGGGAAATCGGCAGAAACGGGAATCCGCCAGGGCCCACGTATTCGAACCACTCCGTGTCGGATCTAGCGCTGTGTAAA
>JAOPUC010000020.1:2746898-2758948 GCA_027564185.1 Cephalocassis borneensis | reverse complement strand
AGTAAAAGTAGGATGTGAAAAACATTATTTATCAATGACCAATTATTTTTTTAACGGTAATGTTGATCTTTAAGGACCCGCGCACGGCAAAATTCCCTTATCGAGCTAGATTTTGTAATCTCATGTAGTCTTTGGTTTGATATCTTGTAAGCCCAGTTTAACTGTTCTTCAACTTGACCGGCTCTGTTTACACCCTTTTTTTTTGCTCGTTGCAGGATTCTTTTTGGCATAACCACCTGACACCATCTGCAAGAAACCATCCCAAACAGTTTTGATCTTTTGGAGATCTGCAGCCAACAGATTACACGCCTGGATCCCATATAATAAATGGGATCTCACGCTTGCTGTTAGGATCTTCATATGTGTACTCGGGTAGATTTCCCTGTCGGTCAAACATTGAGTTCATCCCACGTTTTAAAGGCAGACACAATTCTCCAGTGCACTGCTGAAGACTTTGTTGTGTTGGTTATCACGTGCCCTAGGTACCAAAACTCCCTGACCTTCTTGATATCTACATTGTTGAGAGAGATTATTGATTTCTGAGCTTTGGTTGTTTCATCCATATTAAATGCCATGGTTTTGGTCTTGGTGTAAGACATCTGTAGTCTGAATCTAGTAAAGGTGTTGTTAAATATGGTTACAATCTGGCTTAGCTCTTCTTTACTTTTCGAGGATATTACAACATTGTGTAGAGTAGCTCTGTAACTCTCGTTTGGCCAGCAGCTACTGCTCTTCTTCGCAGCTCATGTGGCAAGACTTCATTCAGTATTTGGAATTCTACCAAAACACCAGTGCTGGGGAACTGTTTAAGTATCTCCTGCCTTGCACATTGTATTATGAAGTCCATATAGATGTTGATAATTGATGGACTCTTGAAGGCACCTTGTCGGCAGCCAACAAAGGTCTCAAAGTACTGTCAGGTTGCCTTTATACAGGCTTTGGTGTCGGTGTATAGCGTCCTCAATATCGAGATGAATCTCAGGCATCGCAGACGAATCTCTAGCACTCGGAACAATGCTTCACATGGAACCCAATTATATGCTTGCTTAAGATCAATGAAGCATATGAACAGACGTCCTTTTTCTTTTTCAAGTATGTGTCTAGTCATGTAGATGGCATCACACGTGGATCGATTCTTCCTGAACGGTTTTTGGTTTAGTTAGCATTGATCCAATGGGAAGTTTTAATCAGATACTGAAAATAAAACATTAATTCAAATTGCAATATTAGTAATAGTCTGAACTTCTTGTAGCAGCTTGGCTCTAATAGGAATCTGAGCCGTTACTCCTACTTTACTGTAAGACATCTATTTATAGCGCACTTAGTCAGAAGTGAGGACTTGAGTGTTTACTTAACAGCAAACAGAAATCTCTAAGGGAGAAACTGTAGATATCCACATTAGAGTGCTGCTCTGCTGAGGCCGTGGCCCTGGAAGATGACCTCCCAAAAATGTTTTGCAGGTAACCTGCTTAATAAAACAACACACTAGACACTCAGGATTGATAACGCAAACTATTGTCACGATGCTTTTGGAGAATGTTTTGCTAGCTAACCTCGCTCTTAGCAAAGCGCTTCCCTTAGGAATACCTGCAACGACCCAGAGAAATTTTAACCACTCACATCTGTCTCGTCTTGTCATTTGGCATTTGCATTAAATTGGGTGTTGCAGAAGTTGTTTACGACTCACGGCTAATCATCTGATTATTTTACAGCAGGCTTTACGTGATGACCTCTGCATGTTGCTGCATGTTTATGGTGCAGTTTATTCACTTATCTTGGCGTCTGATACGTATTCAGGGGGAGGAACAGAAATCATGTTAACACACAAAGTCTTTTCATTCTTTTGCACGTGCTATTGTGTGAGCTGAACATGACGAGACACGCCGCAATCTGTCCAGAAACATCCTGGCACCTGTGTGAGCGACTGGCAGGTAAACGTCCATGGTGACTGATTTGAATAGACTGAAACCACAAACAAAACAGTGAAGCACTCAACACTAGCCATCGATTACGTAATCAAGGACAAGGATCAGCTTTGTCCCAGGTCTTAATTTTGCTTTATTTGTATGGACTTGTACCACAGACTGGTCAGAAGATACCAACTAAATTTGTCCAACAGCAGCACGGACAGTCGTCCTGACTGTAATTCACGACAAGTTTATACCGTACCAATATGCTCAGCCAAATACAGTCCTGTTCCTATAGAGTATGGAAATGTAACTATAAATTAATAAAAAGCATCATGTCTCCTCTTAATTTATTAACTGTAGCTGGTAAATTGAGGAACAGTTCTGACTGGTAACACAGCACTTCACTTCCTTATATCACAGCACACCATTGTTGAATATAGTTTCCTCTAAACAGCACATGGAGTGCATTATTCCTCATTTCATCTTATATGAGCAGAAATGCAGTCCTGTGCAAAAGTCTTAAGCACATGTAAAGAAATGCTGTCAACCAAAAGTGGATTAAAAATAATGAAATGTTAACATTTAAATGTCAGTATTTGGTGTGAGACAACCCTTTGCTTTAAAAAAAAAAAAAAAAAAACACGTCACTTCAGATGTAGAAATGAGCTGTAGGTTTTACGGAGCATCTTACAGAACCAGCCACAGTTCTTCTGGACACGGTCTCACTTCATTTTACACCAAAACCCAGCAGCCTTCATTATGGTTTCTTTCTTAAATTTGAGAAGTGCTCGCTTATGGAATCTGCCGCACAAACACTCCTTCCCCCCTGTAACATTTAATTTTGTGCTGGGGGGAGATGAAACTCTAAAATGTGTTTTGTAACATTGAGTGTAGAGGTCGGAAAATTAAAGTTTGAATGAAACAAAAAGGGCCCCAAGACTTTTGCACAGTGCTGTGTACGTAGCTTTGATTTTAAAACTAGAGCAACACATGGAGGTTTCGGCAACAAAAACACTTGTGAATTCAAAGTAGTTATGGAGCAAATCGTTCTCAGAGGGCAACATTTTCAAAAAATTTAGTGTGGTTAAGCGGAGAGAGAAGACAAAGACGACCCACCACACCAACCTGCTCGCCTTGTAGCTCTAAACCAAATCTAAAGAAAAAAAAAAAAAAACCCTTCCAGGTCTTTGTTGACTGGCTATATCTGGAGGTCAGTTATTTTTGGCTTGAACAGAAACCCAGGACTGTTTCATTATTATAATGATTAAAAAATAAGGGTGGGGGCAGGGTTGTAGTAGATAGATTAATGAAGACTCCACTCAAATTGAGAACCTTTACAAAAAATGTTTATTCTTTTAGCTTAAAAAAAAAAAATCCACAAGACAGCTTTACACACAAGGGTTTTTTTAAACATGCTGCAGCTAATTCATCTCCAGGAATCACTCAACACCCGATTAAACAGGAGGATCATTGGACTCCACTTCACTGACTGAAGGCCTGGGTGTGGAGGGGATTAGTAGCGCTTTGCACTCAGGGCCTCTCCGCCATGTCCGCTGGGATACTCCTCCCCATTTGCATATTAAATACACTTGCATATGCTAAGCACGTGCGTCATCCCGAGCCAAAGAACGCAGTCCGTCAGAATAAAAGAGGTGTGAGAAAGATTTAAAAAAAAAAAAAAAAAAAGTGTATAGGATTTTTCAGCTTTGAGCTAGAAATAAGAACGCAAGTACTTTGTGTGAGCGAGTGGGAGGGAGGGAGTTCAAAGCCCGCAGCCGCCGATACCGATCTCCTGCTTGTACCGGTTCGTGAGCGTGTTGGCCTTGCGCGTGAGCTCCCCGAGCACGGCGTGCAGGCCGTTCAGGTGGAAGCGGAAGAGCTGCTCGAGGTCCTCGCCGTCCGGTTCGATGCGCGCGGGGTCTTTGCGCCGCTCGTCGCCCTGTAACACGCCCCACTCGATGTCGTTGCGGATGGATTTGAGCAGCACGTAGTAGCCGTACATGTCTCCGGTGCGGAAGTACGCAGCCGGTACCGGGTGCACAGCGTTTCCGGCAGCGCGCGCAGGACTCTTCACCTCTCCTCCTCCTCCTCCTCCTGCCGCGTCGTCGTTGTCCAGGGGCACGTCCCGGAGCAGACTGGGCACCATCACTGTCTGGTCCATGTTGTTGACGGCGCCGATGAAGCGCGTCATCGCGCTGAACAGAGAGTGCTTCTGGTTGCACGAGTCGTAGATTTGCATCATCCTGCGCGCGAGACGCTTAAGCAGACCAACCTGAACTTTAAACACCGGCCCAGAAACACTGCGAGTTAAGAAGCGGAAGGAAGCTACTTCCGGGCCATTAACGTCCACAAATCCGGTGTTTTTCCCCTTTAAGCTCGTGATGCTGAGTGATGCTCCCGAGCACAGTCACGGTGTCCCCGGTGTCCGGTGTGCACGCGCATAACACTGACCTGAAATAACACAAAAGAGAGAGAGAGAGAGAGAGAGAGAATGAACACAGGCTCGCCTTCTGTTCCTCAAATCCGGTGCCTGCGCATGCGCAGTCCGGGTTGGGTACTGACCGCTAGCATCTCTAAACGAAAGCAGGATTAACGTTAGCTTAAATAACTTACATTTAAAAAAAAAACCTATTATTAGTACTCTCACTAAGACAGGAAGCTGAAAACTCAATCAACATGAAACAAAAATGTTAATTCGACTGTACACATAATGCTAACAACTGTACTGCAATCCTTTAAAAAAAAAAAAGCGAGCTAGCCGGTTGTTTTCCACCACAAAGCGAACACAAAAAACCAACCTTCAGATGTTTTTCCGAGCTCCGCATCTGGGAATCTCTTCAGCATTAAACTCCTCCGAGACCGACCCCGGTGAGCGCCGCGCTGAAATCCGGGCTTTACCTCAGAGGGCGACAAAAGGCTTCATGAATATTTATAAGAAAACGGCATCAGTCCACAACTTTGGACCAATCAGAACACAAGGCTTTTGTTGCAGCTCCGCTCAGCAACCAATCACGTGAGCGCTGGCAGGCAGCCGGTGAGAAAACGCACAACGTTGAATAAAAAATCTTCCAAAACGGTTTATTTCCAAATAATAATAATAATAATAATAATAATAATAATAATAATAATATTGTTCACGCTGCTTTGGTATGGTTACTATAAAATAATTCCAACGTGAAAAGACTAACATGAGAGAAATGACGTTATAGAAGTCTTCAGTAGTGGTTGGGGTTACTCGAGGACACTGGCGTGAGAGAAATGTGAGACAGGTGTGTGTGTGTGTGTGTGTGTTAGGGATGGAGGGAAGTGTGTGTTTGTAAGTTGTTTATGGATATGAATCGCTGAGGTGTGGTTTGACTATCATCTGCAGCTTGTGTGTGTTACACAAGCTGCTTCCCTCATGAGCTCCTCCTTGGACTGTAGTTGAAACCGTGGTTGTGTAATTAAACCGTTTTCACACCCACATCATTTGCTTCTCTCAAATCCTAGTGTTTGCTTTCATAGTTTAGTTCATTCATCCAAAGTCAGCGGAAGAACACGAACTCGGCCGCAGACCAAACCTGGCACAGAAACCCAGTTCAGGGTAAATGAACTCAAGTGGAAAAGCAATCCGACACCTATGAAAGAAGTGCTGCAGATTGTATGAATGTCTGCTCAACTTCCTGCTAGTTTCTGTTCTGAAGGAATGGCTTCTGAACAATCAAATATGTGAACATCATTAACTACATGACACTTCTACCATAGACACTGGCCTTCCCCAATTTCCAATCAAATGTTGTCTGTTGCCAGAGTGTATGATGGCGAGTGATATCTTTTGTCCTGTCTATAAGGTGTTCACTCTGGCACTGTTTGTGGCACGATGTTCTCTCGGGCATTGCTTGTGGTACGATGTTCTCTCGGGCACTGTTTGTGACACGATGTATGACATTGTCTCCCACTTTGTCTATGTTGTTGTCTACAGTCTTAATGGCTGTATTTGTAAGACTGATTCAGTTTGTAGTGATGTGTCTTGATGGCTTGTCTGATGTGTAAACACTTTTGTTCTGTTATGGTTTTGTTTGTTTTAAACAACCTGACTTTTCCAAAAGTTGGTCACATGAGTCTACAAATATCATGCCTAAGGACTGCAGTTGAAAATTAGTTTGCTGGCCAATACTGGCACATTTACAGTTTTTGTTGATTAATGTGCAATGTCCTTTAAAATAAATAAATGAAAAGATCACGAGAGCTATATAAACTCTGTCAGATTCCGTAACGTATCATACGATCATGTCTCCAAGTCAGTAATAAGGATAATTTGTCTATTATCATGTTTCAAGATAAAATCCATACCCAACTTCAGCTAGTCGCACTGTAGTATCCATCCCCATGCTAATACATTATTGCTAGAATTTGGGATTTCTCTATTAAAAAGTTATTGTAATAGAAACTTGCAAACACCAACCCTGTTCTCTCCAAAGCGCTTCGTCCATCAGCACAGGCTTTTTTTTTTAAACTTAAGTAAAATGTTTGACATTCCCAAAAGACATTAAAATCTTTCACTTTGATCAAAATCTACTACTTAGAAAAACAGCTTTTTCTTTTATACATCAACAAATCAAAATCAACAAGCTGGCAGTTAAGAAAGCACAGGGAAGCTGTACATGACTAGCTAGGTATAGCTATCGATACATGTTCCAGATAATGTGGCAGCTTTGTTCATTTCAATCACACATTTCAAGTTAACGTTACATTTCTAATCCCACTTAATAACGACGATAAAGAAGTGTTATTAGAATGGATTGTGGGTGTTCTATGGTGTAGGACATTTTCTTGTAGCTGTTGACGAGCTTGTAGATTACTGTAGGTGTGACCTCTAGTATTTTGGAAAGAACCATGATCTGTGTTAACATTTCCTCCTGTAACACACCACCTGATGTAGAAAGGCGAGTTACAACACTGCCACAACTGACCACTCCATTTTCCACCCCAAGCTGCATGTATCTCACAACGTGTTGTAATAACACATGTCCCTGTTTTTGAGAAGTGGGCACAATGAGTCACGCTCATCTGTTAGATTGAACTAAACTCTCACAGATTGAGTCAGTCATTGTGTTTCCATTAACCTGCTTAATGCACAATTTGAACGAACAAACTCCATAGTAATGGAAACTGATGAATTTTTTAAAAAAGGGGCACAAAACAGTTTTTATGCTCATACAAGATGGTTGTTCAGACAATCTGATGAAGCAATATTTTGCAAAATCGAAATGGATAAACATTTTTTGCATTCTGCTACCTTTCTGAAAAACCAACGCTCTGTAAGAACTGTCGCAAGAGGATAAAACTCAGTTTTTATCGTAACATCACAGTGGAAACAAACCATTCACAATTCTGTTTTGGCAAAAATGTAAAAAAAAAAAAATCACTTGTACTGTATTTTACGCAAAATTGCAGTAGAAACCCAGTGACTATAAATGTAGCTTTGACAGTTTGAAATACCACACTGTCCAAAACACATCCTGGAGGGCACAAGATTGTAATATTAAAAAAGGAAGCGTGCAAATGGTAAAAATGGCGGCTTGGAAGAGGTGGAGGCGTGGCCTCTGTGCCTATCAGTCCCAGTAAAGGTGGTGTGGTCTCCCACCCATTGTAGCAAACACTCCTTTTTACTCGCATCAAACTGTCCAATCTGCACATTACTCAATTAGATCATAATTTGCAAGTCAACTAAAAGGTATTTTTCATCAATAAACGCTGACCATGTCACAAAGTGCATCCTTATCTTCTAACTGGGGGGGACGACAGACTCCCCTCCTGAAGGTAGAAGGTTAATGACAATTTGTTTAAGAAGTTTATTTCCATTTCTAATCCCATCGAGTGAATATCCCCACGTTGCGTCCAGTGTTCAGGGGATAAACTTCACACTCACTGCAATCTGACCAGTATAAGTCACCCACTGGAAATGAATTAATATTTATTTTAGAAGTTGTCTCATTACACAAGGTGTTTTAGCAGTGAGGTCCTTCACCAAATCAATCAATTCAGAAATGCATGACTGTGGTGCAATTTTATAAAAGTCCAAGATGCTTCATATTTTACAGTTCTTTCTTGAAAGTTTTAGCTCCTCCCCCTCATCAAGCTAGCATTTTAGGGGGAAAAAAAAAATCTACCGTGGTAGATCTGGCCTGAACTGGTTTGTTCACTTGTTTGAACATGGACATTGTAGAGTACTTTGTAAACAGTATCTAATCTTTCCAAAAGTCCACAGATAGATGGTTGCACGGAACCGACAGTGATACCGTTATACACACCCTCAGCCACTTCCTCTTCGCTTGATTAATAGGGCCAATTCTTATCTCTGAGAGATCAAGGGATCAGGTCAACATCAGTGAGTGTGTGTATATATATATATTATATATATATATACACACACACACACACACACATATATATAATATCACACACCAGTGAGAGCAGGTTTGAGGAAACCTTAGAACACAGGGTGTTACTGCTGTACACGTCACAGGTGTCATTGTAATAACTAATTAATTTCTCGAGAAGTTTTCCATCTGAAAAGTCTAAACACTGATTTTAAAAAACACTACAATCTGACATTAAAATTACCTGAAAAATGGGTTCCAACATGAACTGTTGGAAGATAAACGAGCCGATTATCGGCTCGAACAGAAATGCAGTTTGATTGATCGCTGCACTTCATTTCCAAAGAAAATTTAAATCAGGTTTCCATCAGCTCCTGTTCAGGGAAATAAAGTCTGACGCGGAGCAAGAAGACTGCATCATCAAAAACATCCAAGCAGCAAAACCTATAGACTACAGTCGGTCCTACACGCCGAGCCAAAGCGTCAGCTGTCGTTATATAAAGAAACACGACTCTGCGTTCTACTCGTAGCAATTATACTGTCTGAAACATGAACACAAGCCATGCTCAAGTGCTTTTATGCAAAGAGAATTTAATCAGTGTTACTTCCACTCGGAGGTCAACACTTTCAAGGGCAGCGAGTGCACAATATTTACTTTCTGACAAAAACTGCCCAAAGTTTTCCCAAGAGAACACCATACCCCACACATACAGGCTGATAAACCAGGAAAGAAATAAAATCACTTAAAAATAATCTATCAAAGATTCATCAACATAAATAACAACAAGTATACTTTACTTTTTTTAAATCGTTTAATTGATCGATGAGAACTTTTCACCTTTTGATGAACTAAAAAAAAGAAATAATCAATCTCTAAAATGAGAAAAGAAGGTGGCTGCTTCATCTCCATGAATCGTGAGGTCCTTGTCTCAAGGATAAACATGCATTTATAACAAATAATAGCTACAAACGAAGAAAAACACTGAAAGGCTACATGAGCATAAGCACAAAGCAAAAAAATAAAAAATAAAATCACTCGCAAACCTAACAAGACATTTGTTGGGGTTTTTTTTTTTGGTCCTTTTCAGTGAGACAGACGAAGATCCAAACACAAAACATCTCAGTGTGGCGTTTGAGGTTTGTCAGGAGTTAACTATTCAGCTAGCAAGTCATCTCTCTTAGTGACTTGTTCAAACTCTTTTTTTTTTTTCATTGAGGGTTTTAAGGACCAACCAGGAGATTCTCGACTTGTTGGTCTAAGAATAAAGAAGTGGCTTCTAATGAATGAAGGTTTTTACTCTTGAAGGAATAACAGCTAAATCCATTCAGCATTGTTTTGCGTTACTAAGCCACGCCTTGCAAACAAACTGGCTGTGTTTACTTATGAATTTTTCTCCCCTTAACTTAGTCAGGCCAAGGTTGGTTCAAAATTAGCTGGCTAACTGGATTAGCCAAACACAAAGAACAGGCCTTAGTGCATGGTATAGCGCACAAATTTTTTGTTTGTCATAACAATAATAGTGTCAGTATGAATAAACTCAGGTAACATCAATAAAATCATATTAGATATTTACTTTCATCTCAGGATTGTCTGAAATGCCGGGATGGAATACAGTAGGGTCCAAAAATCTGAGTCTGCTTCAAGCAACTTGTGTTTAAAAAAGATAATTAACAACGTCATATAATTGTGAAACAAGACTATCATTCAGGTGTACAAAAAAAAAAAATTAAAAAGAAAATGCAAAACGAACTAAAAACGGATGACTCAGTTTTACACAATGTATTCTATAACAATAATAATAAACAACAAGTTTTGATTTTGGACCCTACTGTAGGTGACCCCTCGCCTCCTGTCTCTCAGGCATTTCTAATTGTTGGTGGTTCTCCTCACCATGAAGGTTACATGCACTTCGAATGAGGCCTGCCAGCTAGCCGAGGTGCTTGTTCAAGAAAATGTTAATGTACTAATGTAATCCATTTCCTCGCTCCAGTTCCCACCGTTATTGTTAGTACTGTAGGCACTGTTGACATCATGGCCAGTGGCGTAACCAGCACCACGTCGATTCCCATCATCATCACCACCAATTTGATCGTTATCGACAACCGCCGTCTCGACATCACGCTTCCTCTCCTCACCAGCTCCAGCGCCACTGTTAGGGTTTGATGCTGCTGCCTCGGCACCATTATGGTTGGCTGAAGCAGTTTGCACGTCCACACCACCAGCACCGTTAACAGCCGTCGATGGCGTCTCTTCATCACGGTTCTCGTTCTTGTCATCTCGGTTATTGTTTGTCAACGTTTTCTCCCCATCACCACAATTCTTGTCATGTCCAGAAACTTCCTTATTCTTCTCAGAGCATTTAGCGTTATCCTTGCTAGTGTTATCAGAATTAGCGTTTGAGTTTTTTAACACCTGTCGCTTGTCTTCATTCTTTACGTCCTGACTCAATCCAACTGAAGCATCGAGCGCACCTTCCTCCTCCTGACTGGAAGCTTGCAGCGCCATGCTACCTTCAAAGGAACTCAGAGTTGGCCTTCCATGTATTCCCAGTATCCTCCTGATGGTGGACTGGTGGACACAGATGTTCGAGGAGGCGAGCGTGGCCTGAAGGTCCTTTGAAGTCGTGCAGGGGTTCTTCATGACCTCACGGATTATTTCCCGCCTTGCTCTGGGAGAGATTTTGGAAGGCCGGCCGCTCCTGGGTAAGGTCACGACCGTCCCGAACCTTTTCCATTTCCGCAGTATGGCTCTGATGGTTGTCTTGGGGAGTCCTATCGCTTTGGAAATCAGTTTGTAGCCTTTTCCAGACTCATGAGCCTCAACCACTTTTCTGCGGATGTCTTCGGAAATTTCTTTGGAGCGTGGCATTGCGTGTCGATGCGATACGTTTCTGTTTCCAAACTTTCTCAAATGGTTCAGACCAGACCAATGAATTTCCACCTCTTGATCTATACTGTCCTTAAAGATAAAGCAGGCAATTGGGCTACTTTTACGGCACCCAATGACTTCAAACACTGAGGTGGCAGAATCGGCCTTTTGGAACAGCCATGAGCTGTTCACTCGAGCTGGATTGTGTCCGGAGTGTGAAGGAATACAAAATTAAGGCTTCGTCTCCAACTGACTTTGAGGCTTTTAAGGAAACAGTACCGTCCTGAAAAATAAATTAGACAAAACAGGAAACTTAGTTGAGTTGAAAGTTCTCCTTCTTTCAGAAGATGATAAACACAAGACAATCCTATTTAGTTAACAGTGGTTATGTAACTACATTGGTATCGAGCTATAATTTCCAGTAATATCTGCTGATGAACATTTAGTCCAGAACTTTCTTTCATATTGGAAAACCTGACAGCAAGTCTGCAACAAACAAGCAAGCAAATGAATGAATTAATGAAGTTCCCCACCAAGTACTTTGTTATCCCCCGCTGGCTGAAAGGCCTGAAGGGGGATTATGTCATGGTGACGCCTAGGGCTGCACGATATCATAAAAATATGCAATATTCGATAACATGACTGAATATGTCGATATCGATATGTATCACGATAATTAAATATATAATGTTTTTCTTACCTCTACTCGACGTTCTGCCCTGTATCTAGCATTAAAAAAAAAAAACACCCAATGCATCGCTTCCATTCCAGCATTATTTTTTATTGGAAAAACATGGCTACACATGCAATGGTGTCCATCAATCACCTTTAAATCTCTTAATTTTTGTGAGCGCAGCAGAAAATGTCTTAAGTTGAAGTAAACAAAAAACTGAAAACTACATTACATTA
>JAOPUC010000020.1:2162009-2173259 GCA_027564185.1 Cephalocassis borneensis | reverse complement strand
GGCGCCTTCGTGAATTAATATATGGATCATCGGGAATTACTTTTTATGTTATAAAACATCGCCAAAGATGTCAAAAACGTGTCATCAGCACTTTAAAGAAATGCTGTCGACCAAAAATGGCTTCAAAATAATGAAATGGAATGTTTCAACATTAAAAAAAATACTATAAATAGTAATCAGTAAGCCATAATAAATGAATATCACAAAGTCAATATTTGGTGTGAGACAAAATTCCTTTGCTTTAAAAAAAAAAAAAATCCATCTCAGGTCCAGTGTGTTCAGTTTTATAATGAAATGATCTGTAGGTTTTACTGAGGATCTTACAGAACCAGTCACAGTTCTTCTGGACACTTTGACTGTCACACTCACTTCTTCATTTTACACCAAAACCCAGCAGCCTTCATCATGTTTTCTTTTTTAATATGAAAAGTGTCTCTTATGGAATACATATTACAAATTTTTTTCCTGTAACATTTAATTTTGTGCTGGAAAAAAAGAACGTTGGGACTCTAGAATGTTTTTGTACTGACTTGATAATGTAGAAGTCATAAAATAGGAATCTGTAACAAAGTTTGTATGAAAAAAATTGTGTCTAAGACTTTTGCACAGTACTCTATTTATAAAATGTGCAGCGTACTGTATAAGAACTCGTTTCATTTTGTGTTAGCTTGAAGTACTGTATATTTATTTTTGATAAAATAAATGTGCAGTTCAATCAATTGCTAGTTATCGTCCGTATCTGACACCTTTAACCAGGGAACGTTTCCTTTCTTCTTTATCTTTACCATCATATAGTTTGGGGTCATGCAGCATCAGGAACCCACACAGCAGAAACTTTCCCTCAGTCACAACTGATGGCTGCCAGCATTAATCTGCATAACATCTTAACATAGTGTTAGCGCTGTGTCGTTCACTGTCCTACAACATACAACACTTAATTATATGTTACATGCTGTTAAAAATTAGCCAAATTTTCAGTCACACCTTTTTATTCTCTTTTTTTTTCATAAATAACAAAGCACTACTAATACACACACACACACACAAATACTGTATTAGTGTGTGTGTGTGTGTGTGTGTGTGTGTGTATTAGTGTAATACACACACTAACACAAACACACTAATATATACACACACAAATATATACACACATACACACACACACACTAATATACACACACTAATATATACACACACTAATATATACACACACTAATATACACACATACACACACACACACACACACTAATACACACACACTAATATACACGAGACAAAAACACAAACTACTAAAACAATAGTAACGTTTATTATTATTATTATTATTATTATTATTATTATTATTATTATTATTATTATTTACAGAGACACACAGAACTCGGTAAACCGGCTTTTAAAGGACCGTTAGAGCATCACACACACACACACCCCGCCAGTGCGGAGAGAAAGAGGCGCGCGCAGGTTGAAGAAAGGCGCGAAATCATTCCTGAGGTAAAAGTAAATGGAAAAATACAATAAATTATAAAGAGACAGGACAGAGTGTGTGTGTGTGTGTGTGTGTGTGTGTTACTCACCGGCCAGGACACTCATAACCGCGTGGAAGTTTTGCACTCCGGTGACATACTGCCTGAGGGAAAGACCGAACAGCTGAGTCCCACCTCTGACACACACACACACACAGACACGGACACACACAGAGAGAGACACACACACACACACACACACAGAGACACAGAAAGAGACAAACACACACATACACAGAGTGAGAGAGAGACACACATACACAGAGAGACAGACACAGAGAGAGAGTGAGAGAGACACACACAGACATACACAGAGAGTGAGACACAAACAGAGAGAGAGTGAGAGACACACACATGGAGACACAAAGAGAGACAGAGAGAGACAGAGAGAGTGAGACACACACACAAAGAGAGAGACAGACACAGAGAGACTCACGCACACAGAGCCAGACACAGAGAGAGAGAGACACACACACACACACACACAGAGTGAGAGACAAACACACAGAGACAGAGTGAGAGAGACACACAGAGACAGACACACAGACAGAGAGAGTGAGAGACACACAGACACGCACACACACAGAGTGAGACACAGAGAGAGAGACAGAGAGAGTGAGAGACACACACACAGAGGGAGAGAGAGACACAGAGAGAGAGAGAGTGAGAGACACACACACAGAGACACAGAGGGAGAGAGAGAGACACACACAGAGACAGAGTGAGAGAGACAGACAGAGAGTGAGAGACACACACAGACACACACACACAGAGTGAGACAGAGAGAGACACACAGAGAGAGACAGAGTGAGAGACACACAGAGGGAGAGAGAGACACAGAGAGAGAGGGAGAGACACAGAGAGAGAGGGAGAGACACACACGGAGAGACAGAGGGAGAGAGAGACACACAAAGAGAGACACAAAGAGTGAGACAGACACACACAGAGAGAAAGACAGTGAGAGAGAGAGAGAGAGAGAGAGAGAGAGAGAGAAACACAGAAATACAGAGAGACACAGACATACAGAGAGAGACACACAAAGAGAGAGAGACACACACAGTGAGAGAGAGAGAGACACACACAGAGATAGACAGACAGAGAGACACAAAGAGAGAGAGAGAGAGAGAGAGAGAGAGAGATGAACACACACTCATCCTCCTCTTCTTCAGGTCTTGCACACCCTCCAGAAAAATTCCAGTCATAACCGGATTAGTGTCACCACTAGCCCACTTTCTGTAGCTCAGTTTTTATGTTAGTATGAATTCATATTAATATTATCGTTAACATTAGCACTAAAACTTTCATGTCATGTCCCTTCAAAAAACTAATTAATTTGAGTTTGGAAGACAAACCAGTATGGAGTTTAGGTCAGTTGACGATCCCATGTTAGCATCAGGATATAGGCCTGATGTGATGTTTAACATCACTGATAAACAGGTAGAAATCATGCTAATGAGACAGATGGGACATTACACTCAAAACCTTTAAAAAAGAACTGCAAGTTTGTTACTTACCTTTAGTTACTTCTCAAATATTAGCCAACATCAACACAAACCTTACGATGGAACTGAATATTCTGTCAGTAAAATATCACTCGAATTCATTACTAAATTGTCACTTACCTGAGGAAACTCAGGTGTGTGTGTGAGAGAGCCGTTACACTTTCTCACAGCCTTAGTTTATCCATCTCCAGACCCGGTCGTGCCTGTGAGCCGCTCCGCTCCCGGACAATAGCGGCACTGCTTTTCTAGCTGCTTGTTTTTGGACCACGCGCACGTCTCCGGTTACCGGAGTCAGCGTCTTTACACTTACCCGGTAAAGGTTCATTTAGAACTGAGATAATTGAATAAGAAGCTTTGAGGTCCTACTTCAACAATGGGGTTGTTTTAGTGTGACCCATTTCCTTTCTTTCTAACTAATAATGTGCTGCTATATGATACTAACCTGCCATACTCTTTAATCTGCAGTCAGGGGCACCTTTAATGTCCGGTGGTAATGTTTATATTTTTGGTTATATTGAATTTTTTAAGGGATTGAGTTGTTTAATTACAATTAGCAATACCTTAATTTAGTTAATTGTTTACCTTGAGTTAAATAAGTTAAAATTTACTGTACTGAACTCTTGAAATAGAACTGCTTGATACTTAATTTATGTGACATCATATAAGGGGCTATGACCAGCATCGAACAGGAAACTGTCCCCAAAAATTTAGAGGTTAAACATGACAAACTTTGGGTAACTACTACTTTTTTTTTAATAATCTTACAAGATTGTTATAAAAGGTTAGTATATTTGTGCCATTTGTTTAATGTCAGTTGTACTTCTAAATGTGTGAGGGTGAAAGAAATGGAGAACCTTAAAAGTGCAGCATAAACTAGAGGAAAAAAGGACATTAAATTTGTAGCTGCAAGGGTTAAAAAACAAGACACTATGTAAAAAAAGTTTCCATAGAATGTAATATGATCGTATTATAGAAATTGTCATTTGATCCTGTGAGACAACATTGCTAAAGATTAAAGAGGATTAATGTTTATGCCTTAAAATTTAAATCTTAATATATTAAATAAATAACATTATTAATAATGATCATACCACTCCCCACTTAATGACTTTTTAAGGAAATACAAAGACTTTGTGTCTGAAAGGCACAATGAGACTTTATCACTGACTAAGAACATGACCTTGATAGGCACCCTCCTCAATGCACCCCAGGGAATTACAATATTTTGAAACCTTGATATCATATCCATCCTCATGCCACCCTCTGGAACAATTTGTGACATAAACAGCACACTAAGAGTGTGAGGGAGTGTGAGTGGATGAACACATGAGTTGGCTGCAGTAGGGTCTCTTCCCTCTCCATCGCCTCCAGATCAGGTTTCAGCGTATCAATAAAACAGACAGGTTCAGATTCCCAGGTCCACTTACACACACACACGCACACACACACACACACACACACACACACAGCCATCTTTGAACTGGGGAACCCTTCACTGGATGCTGAGACCACACACACAAAAATATACTTTCCATTACAAGGGGTGAACCTCAAACCTGATCCTCCACATCCACGCATGCCCCGATAATCACTTACACAACATTTCAAGATATTTTAAATGCTTTAAAATCTTAATCTACAGCTAAATACTCCTTAGAAAAAAAGCCCACACAAATCTATCATTTGATACATAGAGTCTGGCTTATATACATGGTTTGCTTTTCATAGAGGAACAGTTTTACCATAATTCATAATTACATCCCAACAGGAAGGGACTTATTTTGCAGACATTCCACAACACTAAATGTAACTATAAATGGATAAAAATGCATCACAGGTCAATCTTTTATTATTAAAGCTGTAATATTTCGCAAAGTATTTTGGTATGAGCGGAATAAAAACCACTCATGTATGTGCTGTTTCAGGAAAATAAACTCCTGATATATAACAGTAACTTTGCTTGATTATTTTACTAGAACACAGCCCCATGTGGTTTTCCTGAGATTCCCTGTAGCTAATTCTCAGCAGGGAACCGTTTTGCCCCCAGCCGTTGCTAATCCTACAATTTGAATGAGAAATTGCAAGATGACAAGCACAGTGATTCCATTTTATTTTACAGCATTCAAACAGTCCGAGTGTGAGTGTGTTCCACATACACAGGCAATATATAAAAACATGGGTACATTTTGTTTCTGATAAACAGCCAGCAGAATTTACTGAAACATTTCCAAAATCTAAGACATTAAACATTTTAAATATTGGCAAAATAACTCTTATGCAAGTGACCTTGCACGTGAGAACAGTCCACTCTGAGTGTAAAAGTGAGTGTGTATCATCATAAAAATTTCCTGTCAGCGAGAGACCTTGTTTTTGGACGAAGTGTGTGCATTATTGGGCGGGTAGCGGGATGCCACGCGGGTCTGTCACCTGTCCCTCCTGCAGGTTTTTGACGAGTTGAGCGAGCCAGCGCTTTGTGGTTGTGTCATCCTTCAGCACCTGTGCAAACGTCGTGTCCTTCAGCTGGTCTGGTAAACACTGACGAAGAGCTTCCCTCGCTCTAATTTAAAAAATAATAATAAAATAAATAAAGTCCCATCAGTCAAAAATGTACCGTTTCAGTGAAGCTGAACTACTCAAGACTCGTAACATTCCAAAAGTAGGAATAAAACTTACAGTAGTTTCTCTCATGGAATAACTGAACCCTCAACTTGCTGCTTTTTCCATTCCAAGGTCATATTATAAATGATTAAAAAGAAAGTGAAGGTATGGCGTCTGTGTCTCAGTGAAGGAGGCGTGGCCTGTGTGTGTGTGCTTGTCCCAGTAGTTACTATTAGAACAGGACAGTATTAAAATGTGGTTCAGGTATTACTGGTCACCTGGAGTTATCGGAGAGCCGTAGGTAACAGCGCACGACGTGCTTCAACAGTCGAGCTGATGGCTCTTTAGACAGCTGCAGCACCATCTTTCCCTGCAGCAGCCAACCAACCAACCAATCAGAAGACAGATACCCACATCACCACCATTAAAATAATCAATCACAGTTGGCTGTACAGAATAAAAGAAGAAATTTGAAACGTTTCGTCACCAGGATCATGGCGACGTGAGAGAATCGCTCGTAGGTCTGGCAGATGTAGGCCAGGCCCGTGTCATCCAGCAGGATCTTCTGCAAAATGAACGTTGCAACCTGCGATGACAAAATTATACCCGATTCCGGTTACAACGCATGAGGAACGATGGCTAGTCTGTTTACGACAAATTAATTAGAATTATAATGGATGGATTACAACAGTCATTAGCGACCGAGAGTGCAGGTACCGTTTTTGAGAGTTCGCTGCCTGTCTCCATGATCCGCAGGCACAGGGGAATGATCTCTGTCGTCAACAGGAAGTTAATCACTTCTTGTTCATCTGTCTTTACCAGCGCTCCTACAGGATGGATACACACACACACGCGCGCAAACATATCAACTCTATTCCATTTCAAACAAATCCAATAAAATCCCACTAGACAATTATTTGAAGTTATCCAACATGCAACTTTTAAAATGACACTTCAGTTCGTCTTGTTCATTTTCACTTTGTGAACAAAACACAGCATTAGGCATGCGTCTATTACTTGAACACCACCCAAGTGATAAACGCTGTGTGGTGCTGTGACAGTAAAATACTGAATAACAGTGTGGTGCGATGAAGCAAGATACTGTTTCCACCCTGAAGTGGATTAGTTTCCGATAACAGCACGTCCCCAAGTGTTCTATTCCTCTTACAGCACAGCAATTTACCAACTTCAGTGTTCTATTCTTTGTTCCATTAAATGTGGTGGAACATCTGAAACAAGTTCGTTCCTGTTCCCAATTATGTTATAGCAACTACAAAACAGTCATTCCCTCACCATCCTGTCTTTATTCTCTCTCAAAATTAACAAGATAAAAAAATGCAGCTTGTCATGTTATGAAGGAACTGCAAAGAATCAAACTCGGTCTTGAAAACATCAGAAAATTTAGGTACAGCTTTACTTCGGACCGTTAGAAAGAGCGGAGACTGGAAACTCCTTCCAAAAATGTTAAATACATAAATACATGTCTTCTTACAGAAAACATCAGCATATTAACAATTTTTAAATTTGCTCATTATTAGTGGCATATTCACCATACATGTCCTTGTGAATGAGCTGTTACTATAGAAACAATAGCACATAATGAATGAATGTGCAGCTGTACTACTGTCAGAGTTGCTGTTATTGGAAACTAATCAACACCTGACCAATTGGAGTCCAAAATTTAATAGCACTGTGGATAAACTGCAGTCTTCAGTATGCACTGATAACACTGGTACACATCTACATTCAGTCACGGAGCGAGGGTAACGTGACGCACCAATGACTCCAAGGCTTGTAAGGCGGAGATACTCAAAGGGTCTGGTTTTACTGGCAGTGTGAAGAAACGGGTACAAGAACAGGGGGATGTGGGCCGCCAGGAACGCCGAGCTGGGGAAAAAAGAAAACATACTTTCAGAAAACACTAAATGTTCAGAATAACACATTTGTATTACATCACCATGGACCATGCTGTTCTCTCAGACCAATCACAAAACGATGCCCTTTCCTAAAACCATGCTACAACAGACTACTCGATACATCACATGCTAATCATGATCACGATATTGGTCTTTGCAACACTGATATCACAGGCGATGCACAATACACATTCAGATCTCTCAGAAGTGTGTTTTAACGAAACCACTGTAGTGAGCGTGTGCATGCTGGTTACCGTGTCTCCACGTGTGAGGCCACACACTGCAGCAGCGCCAGGGCGTTACACACTCTGTTGGACTGATGAGCCGTCAGCGTCGCCGGATTAATTGAGGGGTAGATGTTCACGATTTCCTGTTCAGAATTTATAACATTATCAGAACAAGATGCTGCTGCAGGGACGAACAGGCAGGATGTGAAACAGAGTACACTATTTCGGCTCCTAGACACTATATGGTGTGCGCTCGGGAGTCATTTGGGATCCAGCGTCAAATCCTTTAGATAAATAAACTACAAGTAGTGCACTAGCTGTCAGAGAGAGAGCGATCTGAAATCCACACAACTGCTCCCTAATGAAGTCCACTACATGGGGAAATATAAAATTTTTGTTTTGCCCACACATGTTTAGGATTCAATTCCCTGCTTCCCAGGTAAGGGATGAACAGACAGGGTCCCAAATATATTCCAATCTCTCACACACTGCACTATTTAGGCTCCTATGTGCACTTGGGAATCTTTTGGGATCCAGCATCAAATCCTCTGTATACAGGATATGAATTAAATAGCCTTACATAGTGCACTTCATAACAGACATTTAGACTCCACTTCCTTTATAGCTGTGATATACAGGGTTTATATGCTGTGCTCACTCTAGGACCTAGCGAAAAGTGCTAAAGACTCAAATTTTTCTTTAGCAATTTGCAATTTCGCTTAGCAAGAAATGCTAAAAGAACAATTTTCTTTTTAGCAAAGTAATTTTTTTAGCAAGATATGTTATACTTCTAAATGTTTCTTGCACTGACATAATATTGAAAAATGAATTGTTATTGTAGTTTGTTGGTGTTTCAATAGTGTTTGCAAGCTTGTTTCCTGCCTTTGTCTTTCCATGTTCTTGATTTATGTTCATAGCATGCTTATTTATTCTTGAATCCTCTTATTTTGATCATTTCATCAACTGTATATATGTAATGAAATTGTGTGTTTAATTTAACCCGCTTAATCTGGTTTACGGAGTCCATATTTTTCATTATAATTATATCTAACATCTGGTGTGATGTGCTTTGCATTCTTTGCTATCTATGCACCTTTTAGCCCTTAGTCACCCTCTGTAGTATGCTGTCTGGCTGTGTAACATAATTGCATGGTGAGTGGGTTCCAACTCTATCAGGGATTTATCACACCTATGGGTGTGATAAATCTTTGATTTCATACATTGCTGCCTGGGCTATTAACCAGAACTTGTGAGTATGGCACAAGCTGGGGGTTCCAGGCAGGATCGCAAACCAATGAAAAAACTCTTAAAACTCATATTGAGATGATTTTTAATATGTAATACTCAGATGAATATTCAAGAATAGTCATTTTCTCCTCACAGTGACATAACAAGGTCGACCAGCAACCCAAAACAGACTAGAGTATGTAATGCTGAAATTTAGCAGCAAACCAGGGCTCTACACTAAGCTTCATACGTCACTAGCCATGCCGGGCAAGTTGAAAGAAAAATTCCCTTGCTGCTCAACAATATTACTCAACAGGTAGTTGATCAAATGCAGTTAGAACAAAGAACCCCTATCATAACTCAATTGATTTTCCATCAGCATTGTTTTCACAAAAATTTTCATTCATTTGGTTTGAACTCAACTTGAGATTCATTTGCCTATGGGAACAAATACTTGCCAGTGGCCAGTGATTCAATGTTATTGTACAGCCCTGTAACACAAGAACTGGAAAAATAATCAATGGAACAATATAAAGAATGGAAAGTCAAAGATATATCTTCACTCTGAAACTTTAGCACCCTTGATGATAGAGGTGAAACTTCTTCGCTCTTTCTCATTCAACCATAAGTTGAATGCCCTAATGAAGTCAAACTGTTCTAGGCCTGGCGCCTCCAGAAACAACCGTAAGAGATTGTCCATGTGTTGTACTGATAGCATATTACGCCCATCTGTTTTTATGGTATTATAACCAGAGATGCCACGTTCACAATTAACTGAGGTCACTGGCAAGCTGACCTCAATTGCTGCAAGTCTTACCAAGTTCGGGTAGGTGTCCAAGCTGGGATGCCAAAATGTGCTCTAAACATCCACCAAAATCCAGTTTTTTATACAATGGCAGCTGAATCACACATTGGAACAGGATCCAGTCTGCCATAGCAGCCTCTCTGTCAATGAAATGTTCATATTTGGAACAAAGGGCCTCGATTCTGAGCGTGGCCTCGGCTTCAGTCAAAAGCGCAAAACTGTTTGGAGTTAGAGCTTCGAAATTTGTCATGACATCATGGTCTGGAAAAGAACTGCTGAGTCTTGTCACCACCTAGTCTATGAATGCATGGGCAGCCTCCTGGAACTTGGCACGGCAAGTAGGTTTATCCGTGATGTCATGGCCTTCATAAATCACATACCCACAGTCATCAGGTGTGCTGGGAAGTATATCCATGATTTTCTTTGTATACGGACCATGACTTGTCTGCATGCTTTCCAAAGCCACAATAGCAGCATCGACTTGGGCTTTGGCTGTGGTGTATGTCACATCTTCCTTCTGAAGGGAAAGGGAAAGCAGACCAAGTACACCAACCACATCTGCTAAAAAGTGGGTCATGAGTATAAATTTCACTGTGGCAATCTGGTTGACCACACCATGTAGAACTGCACAACCAGAAGTATCGCGCTCCATTGCTGTGGTTTGCAGAGTGGAAATGACAGGACCTAAGCTTCCTGCCAGTGCCTGCACACTGTCGACGAATGAGAGCCAGCGAGTGAAGAAAATCTGTTTGATTTTTCTGGCTTTTACATCAGACAGATTCTTACTCTCCTGCAAAATCCTCTGGAACTTTGGAGAGAACTTGAGTGCCTTAGCAAACTGATTCAGCACAGCAATGTACTTAGTGATGTAAAGTACACTGTTGGCGGCCTTCTCACTCATGAGCTGCAGACGGTGTGCCATACAGTGCACTGTAACCAGATGATGGATCAGTCGTTTGAACCTTTAATAAGAAAATTACAAAACAGATGGTTAAATTTTTAATTAAAAAAATATATGTACTAGGTTATGAAATGTAACACATGTTCAGGATGACGGTGAAAAATATTTAGTGTCTGTATCTGAGGTCACTTATTCATCTCAAATTTGTTTGGGCAGAATTTATGTAGAATATGAACAATATCAGATCAATTCGAATTTACATGCTAATCTACATAAATCACATGAACAAAAAATAATTGACACATTCTATTGATATCTATAATATAATACTGAATGGATTTATATTTTTTGCAGTTGGTCACGAGCTTATAACATATGATGCCAATACTATCAACATAATGATTTGGTTTCTATGTAATGTTCCAAAAAGATGATGCCTAGTTGATCAGGTCACCCCAATAAAATAATCTTTATTTACAACCCCGATTCCAAAAAAGTTGGGACAAAGTACAAATTGTAAATAAAAACGGAATGCAATGATGTGGAAGTT
>JAOPUC010000020.1:613420-625773 GCA_027564185.1 Cephalocassis borneensis | reverse complement strand
ACTTTCGCTAACTCCACCCAATGTGTCCACCCACTTCCAGCCAGCACGGTTCAGCGCGGTTGTAGTCGAAATGCAACACCAACAGCCCCACTCAGCTCGACTCAGCCCAACTCAGCACTGCACAGCTCAGCCCAACTCAGTCACGTTGGTAGTGGAAAAGCCCCATAACTGAGCAAGCATTTCACTTCCTGAAGAAGAGACTGAAGACTCCCTCAAAACAATCAACTGAAAGAAGCTGCAGTACAAGCTTGGAAAAGCATCACAAAAGAAGAATGCAAAAGTCTGTTGAAGTCAGCTGTTGAAGGCAAAGGATATGCAACCAAATATTGGCCTTGCTGTTCCAATACTTTTGTATATGGTATAAATTTTTATATCTTATATTGGAATACCAATTTATCCATTCTAATCCAATGTAATGAATAGGTTGGATAAATCTATCAATGAGCCATCAGTCCAAATACTATTCTCTCAGAAACTCAAAGTTTTCTTCCAAAGATTTAACTGAGCTGACTCACCTTTGTTGTACCTTCCTCCATTAGACTGATGAGGTCCAGATCAAAGTCTTTCCTCAATCCATCAGTCTTGTTAAGGACAATGCGTCCTGTTAGGCCATCCCATACAGCCTGGGGTGTCCACCACAGTGAAGAAGAGACACACATTTAGATGAGATACACTGTTAATAAGTTACAGCTTGGTCAGCGGTGTACAACACAACAGTTCAGCTTTTTAGCTATTTGACCAGAAACTATATTGCTAAAATGACTGAAACCTCTTACTCTACAAGAAATTGAGAGTGTGTCCTTTGTGCATGTGTGAAATGCTAATACAGTGCCTTGCATAAGTATTCACCTCTAACTGAACATTTCCACATTTGTAGTGTTAAGCCCTGGGATTGAAAGGGACAAAACTGTGATTACAAACATCTACACAAAATAGTCTATAATACTTCTGGGATGGCACATTTGATGGTAGACCACCCAACATTTTGGTGAACAAAAGTCTTAAAGTAAATAATACTTAATATTTGGTTGCATATTCCTTGCTTGCAATAACTGCATCAAGTTGGCGACCCACTAACATCACCAGATTGTTGCCACCTTCTTTTGTGATGCTTTTCCAAGCTTGTAATACAGCTTCTTTCAATGTTTGTTTTGGGAGGTTTTGCTCTTCAGTCTCCTCTTCAGGAGGTGAAACACATGCTTAATTGGGTTAAGGTCTGTTGATTGATTTGGCCAGTTTAAAACTTTCCACTTTTTCCAGCTCACACTGACAATGTGTTGTGGGTCATTGTTTTACTGCACAATTAAGTTCCCCCAATTAGATTGGATGCATTTCTCTGTTAATTGACAGACAGAATGTTTATGTAGATTTCTGAATTCATTCTGCTGCTAGTATCATGAGTTACATCATCAATAAAGATTAGTTCACCCATTCCAAAAGCAGCCATGCAAGCCCAAGCCCTGACACCACCTCCACCATGCCTGACCAATGAGCTCATTTGTTCTAAGTCATGAGCAGATCCTTTGTTTCTTCACCACTTTTTCTATCACTTTGGTAGAGGTTAATTGGTTCCAGAACTTTTGTGGTTCATCTTTGTCTTTCTTTGTGAATTCCAGTCTGGGCTTCTGATTCTTACTGCTGATGAGTGCTTTGCAACTTGTGGTACGGCCTCTATATTTCTGCTCTCTATGTATTTCTTAGAATGGTGGATTGTGATACCTTCCTCCCTGCCCTGTGGAGGTTTTTGGTGATATCACTGTTGTTTTGGGGTTCTTCTTCACAGCTCTCAGAATGTTTCTTTCAGAAACTACTGTTTTCCTTGGCTGACCTATTCCATGTCTGGTTGTTAGTACACCAGTAGTTAGTTTCTTTTTTCAGGACATTCCAAATTGTTGTATTGGCTATACGCAGTGCTTGTGCAATGGCTCTGATCAATTCTCCTCTTTTCTCAGCTTCAAAATGGCTTGCTTTCCTCTCATAGACCATTCTCTAGTCTTTATGTTGGTTTATCCTTTAAAAAACAAAAAAAACTCAACTTCATACCTCCATCTCCAACCCTCGTCAGCCGTTTTCTTTTTTGTCTTCTTTCCTCAACTCTCCACTAAGCTGCACCTCAGTCCTCCAACACTGCAAATGACTTCATAGTCTGTTTTGATGAAAAGATCGTAGCGATCCACAACTCCTTCACCGTGCCTGCCTCACCCTCCCTGTTTCTTCCCTGTGCTCTCTGCTTTTTCCCCTCTTTCCACTTCTGATGTCTCCCAGCTCCTGCTTTCTCACCATCTGTGCCCTTGACCCTATCCCCTCATTTCTCCTCCAAACCATCACTCCTGACAGCCTCCCATTTATCACCTCCCTCATCAACTCCTCCTTGTCCTCTGGATACCTTCCCTCCAGCTTCAAATGGGCCCACATCACATCTCTGCTGAAAAAACCCACCTTAGGCCCCTCTGTCATCCAGAAGTACCACCCCATTTCTCTTCTTCCCTTCCTATCAAAGACACTTGAACCTGCTGTTGCTAACCAACTCTCCTCTTTTCTGTCACGGAACAACCTCCTGGATCCTCACCAGTCTGGCTTCCGAGCTGGACACTCAACCGAGACTGCGCTTCTCTCAGACAGTGAGACACTTCATGCAGCGCAACCTGCCTCCCTCTTCTCAGTCCTGATTCTCCTTGATATTTCTACTGTATGTGACACTGTTGATCACACCATCCTCCTGTCATCCTTATCAGCTCTAGGGATCTGTGGGACAGCCCTAGACTGTTCAAGTCTTACCTTTCTGGTCACTCCTTCCAGGTTACCTGGTCTGGTACTGTATCAGCATCATGCCCACTTACCACTGGTGTCCCTCAAGGTTCAGTCCTTGGGCCGCTTCACTTCTCCCTCTACACCCAGTCTCTTGGCCCAATTGTCTCTGCTCATGGTCTATCCTACCACTGCTATGCTAATGACACCCAACTGTTTCTCTCTTTTCCTCCTTCTGACACACAAATCTCCGCTTGCATCTCTGCTTGCCGGCATGACATCCAGAGCTGGATGGACAACCATCACCTGAAGCTCAACCCAGGCAAGACAGAGATAATCTACATTCCTGCTCCATCCTCTCCACCCCTGGACATTGTTCTCCCCCTGGGGGACATCTCTAGGTCTCCTTCACCCAGTGTGAAGAACCTAGGGGTCGTGTTTGACGACAAACTCTCCTCCTCAGCGAACATCGCTTCAGTGACCCGGACGTGTAGATTCCTCCTCTCCAACATCTGAAGGATCTGCACTTTTCTTACCACCTGCTTTACTCAGCTCCTGGTCCAAGCACTGATGCTCTCCTGCTTGGACTACTGCAACTCTCCTTACTGGCCTTCCAGCTTCTGCCATCAGACCTCTGCAGCTCATCCAGAACGCTGCAGCTCACCTGGTCTACAGTCTCCCTCGTTCTTCCCATGCCACCCCTCTGCTTGCTGACCTACATATTGCTACCTATCGCAGCTCGTCTCAAATTTAAGACATTGGTGCTAGCTTACCAGGCTCTGAAGGGGTTAGGGCCAGCATATCTCCAGAGTCTGATCTGCCCCTACACACCAGCCAGATCCCTACACTCCGCTACTACTGGCCACCTGACCCCTCCTACTCTCTGCTCTTGCCCCGCCTGCTCAAGACTGGTGTCTGTCCTGGCTCCCCATTGGTGGAATGACCTTCCCATTGAGGTCAGAACTGCCGACTCCCTGACCACCTTCAAGTGCAGACTGAAGACTTGCCTCTTCAGGCTGCACCTCTCCCCTTCTTCCCTGCCCACCATGTAACTGTGTTTTGGTCGAGACCAGCCCAGGCTGTGTACAGTCTCACCTGGGGTTAGCTGGTTTGAGTTATCTGTTTCAGTTGTATTTTATATGGTTGGTTTGTTTCCTTGACTGTTTGAGTATTGATACTTCAACAGTATAGTACATGATGTTTTGCTGTCACTGGTTCACTTGGCACTGGAACTTTCTTTTCTAGAGGTTCAGCACTTTGTGTTCCTGACTTTTGCACTCATTGTATGTCGCTCTGGATAAGCGTGTCTGCTAAATGCCATGTAATGTAATGATTTTATGCTTAATTGGAAAAATCATGTTTTTATAAATTTATTCATATAAACAATTTTTGTGTGTGTGTGTAGGATAAACAGAACCAGATGACGGTGGTGACTGATCGCTCTCAGGGCATCAGCAGCATTTACAATGGTTCCCTGGAGATCATGGTGATTAATTCAGCCTTTGCCCCCAACACTAGAACACACACCCTGTTTTAACCTGTGTTCTAACAAGTGTGTGTGTGTGTGTGTCTCAGGTGCACAGGCGTTTGCTGCATGATGATTATCGGGGTGTGGGTGAGCCTCTCTCTGAGCCAGGAGACTACTTTGATGGTCTGTCTGTGCGTGGACGCTTGCTCTTGGCTCTGACCCCACCCGACACCGCAGCCGACACCCACCGCCCACTCGGCCAGGAGATGGTGTTCCAACCCATGCTGTCCTTCCAGCAAGGAGCGAGACACAGCACCACACCACAGGTACATCACTTTACACTTTATAACACACTCAATCACAGCATGACGGAGGATGAGACGGAGGGGTAGATGGGGGACAGCCAGAGATATCCCATAATATACTTGAGTGGCCACTCGCTTTTTCCTTCTGGTCCAGTTAGACACCATATTGGTCTGCTGATTCTTGTCATGTAGATCCCATTGTGTATATTGCGATTGAAAATAAGTGTTTTAACACTGAGATAATGAAAATACATGACTGAGGGTTTGTGACTCTGAACATGTCGTACAGGCGTCGGCGAGTGCGTTTTTATATGTTTATAACCAACAGGAAAGAAATCCAGGTTTGCTGAACTCTGTGAACCTGGATATGATGACTGGTCGGACTGTCGTGTTTTACAGTAGGTCGTTCTCATAATAGAATTCTTTCAAGAGCCCTTTGAGACTAATTACCTGAATGCGAGCAAGAAGTTGCGTCTTGATTATTTTTTTATTGTAACAGTACAGAAAAACACCCGTTAGAGATTATCAATCAAAATATGATAATGCTCAGATCATTTACATGTGTAATGGCAAACATCTTATTTTCACCAGACGTTACAACAGTTTATTCTTATCAGTGTCCTGTATGAAAATTAGCAAAAACAGACAATGTTTTGAACGTGAATTCTTACTTATGGAACGTGAACCCTCTTGATTTCCTATCCATGGGGATCCAATCAATCACACCTGACTCCCCCATCTCTCTCTCTCAGTTCTCAGGGTTGAGCTCAGCACTGCCCCCTGCTGTTCATCTGCTCACTCTGTCTCAGTGGGATCAGGACTCTGTTCTGCTGAGGCTGGAGCATCAGTACGAGAGTTCAGAGAGCCACGCCCACTCTCAGCCAGTCACTGTCAGTCTGCAGGTAAGACTTTAATTCTCCGTTGTTTTGAACTCTGCCCTACCCCATTAAAAATTTCTTGTTTTTGCATATTGTCACGTTTAAATGCTTCAAACGGATCTTCAAACAAAAGACAA
Source organism: Cephalocassis borneensis (assembly GCA_027564185.1). Taxonomy (NCBI): domain Eukaryota; kingdom Metazoa; phylum Chordata; class Actinopteri; order Siluriformes; family Ariidae; genus Cephalocassis; species Cephalocassis borneensis. The sequence continues at coordinate 620,237 of JAOPUC010000020.1, read as the reverse complement.
AATGCAGTTTTTCAATGATCATTTTATTTATTGAAGAAGAATTTTTTCCAACACCAACTGGGCCTGTGTAAAAAGTTCACCAGATGTAAAGGATAATTGGGTTCAGTTAGACGAGAGACACCCAGGTTTGATTTACTGCTAGCCCTGATCTGGGAAGACAAACATCATCTGCAGATTTCACTCAGCTCAGGGAAGGTCAGCATTCATGATTCCACTGTGGGAGAAATGTAAGACCACGAGCAGCATAAAGACTCGAACCACTTTGATAGACCCTAAGCCTTTGGGATAAGGTTCCACAGGCTGATGGGTCAGTGGTGATGGTGTGGGGAGACTTTGCTGGCTCAGGGCCTGGACGACTCCTCGTTACTGACAGAACCATGAATTCTGCTCTCTAGCAGAAGATTCTGGAGAACGTTTGTCCATTGGTCTGTGATCTCAGACGCATGTGCATTTGGGTTCTGCAGCAGGTCTATGTCTGAATGGCTCAGAAGAACAAAATGAAGGTTTTGGAGTGGCCTTGTCACATGGGTGATGTAGGTGTTGCATAACCTTTTTTAAAAACTGCTTTGTGTATGACAAACATGCACACGAGGGGAGACTTTCACTGCACTGTACAGTGTGTCGTAGCATTAGCTAAGCTAGCTTTGTAAATCTACAGTTTAATGATGTCAGCTTAATACTTTTGTTTTCAGAACCGTAGACTTTCATATACTGTAGCTGTGATGTGCTAACCTGATTGTGACCTTTGACCTTGTGTGTAGAAAATGTTTTCCACTCTGGCGGTAGTAGGCGTGTCTGAGATGAGTCTGGGGGCCAATCAGTGGAAAGAGGACATGAAGCGCATGCAGTGGAAATCCAACAGCAGTACAGACACACACACAGTCATCAATTTTTTTTTTTTACAGATGAATAAGGAATGTTTTTTAGGTTTTTAGTTATTATATACAATATTATTCATTTTATTTAGTTTACAATTCATTTAAACTATTGACATGATTCATTATCCTGTTGATAATAAAATAATAATATAAAAATCGGTGCTGTAGGTGACACAGTGGAGCCCCTGCGTGAGCGCCTGGGAGACCCCTCACCGTGGGAGATCACACTGAAGCCCATGGAGATTCGCACCTTCCTGTTGCAAGTGCGCCCCAGATAAAACAGCCAATCACAGAGCTCCATCACTGCAGCAGCCAGTGCCACATCAACCAGCCAATCAGAGTTCAGCACAGACAGCGTTATTGACACACATGCACACTAGTGTGTTCTGTGGTTGATTTGTAATTTTCCCCCTTTGCTTCATCTCTTCACTGCACAGGCCACTTTAATTCTGACGTGGGTGTGCGTGTGTGTGTAAATGCATTTGTAATTCTGTGTTTCAGTCCTGTAGAACACATTCATTATCTCTGATTACATACAAATATTACCCAGAATGCACTGCTCCTGTTCCCACTCAAACAGCTAAAAGAATAAAAGGAAACTCCACCCAGATCACAGCAGTGCATCGTGGGGAACTAAGTGTGTGTTAAACAGTATTGGAACACAGTCCTGGGGTTTAAACCCTGTAGAAATGAGTGATATATTTTTGTAAGTCTTTTAAAATTTTCCACCTTTTTGAAACTATCAATAAAATTTATGCTTCAGTGTACCGGCACTGGTCATGCTTACAACAGTAATCGTGCTTTATGTATTACTTATAGACAGAAGACGATGCATGCATTGTCAAAAAACTACCATAAAAGCAGAAACAGGGGGAGCAGCCAGTGCTGGCCGGAAGCAGCGTACAGTTGATGATTCCAGGTTATCGGGTGCAAGTCGTGTTCTGTGGGTCGAGATTCCCAGTCAAGTAACTTCAGAACATGGTGAATAAATATAGATGTAATACTTGTAATAGATCTTTATTTTATGGCATTATGCGAAAGTAGATGTGGTTGTACTTTAGGGTCGAGAGCTTCGCCGCTGAAGCTCAACAGGTTTAGAAGGAGTAGGTCATGGACAGAGAAATGTCTTCGAGTTTATCATACAAGCCTGATAAACATATTAACAGACTTTACACTTTCCTCTGTGCTCACTAACATAACGTTCTCATTTTTAAATTACCTAAAAGTTGGTCACCTTCCTCAGTCACACCAGAGCGTCCACTTCTGCGTTCATAAAAATCTCTTCAGGTGCTGTGTCTGAAATCACTCCCTACTCGCTATACAGTGGGGACGCCATTTTGTAGTTATGTCTGACAATAGTGAGGATTATTTACACCCTATATAGTGCACTCAAAATATCCCATAATGCATCGCGAAAAGTAGCGTACAACCAATGGTCACTAACCAAAGCAATATATCCCATCATGCATTGTGGTCGTGCTGAAAGAAATCAAGTCTAAAATTTGATTTAATAGAAGAAAGTATTCAGCCTTGATTTAAAAGAACTGAAAGCTGCAGGTACTTTTGTATTGATTGTGTGAAATGCGCTCAATATAACGATATGGATTTATCACAGACACACGTGCACGTATTTATTATTTTGAAACCCACCAGCCGACTGATCCGGCTCGTTTTAATTGTGCGACGGTAATGACGTAAATACCAGCGTGGTGGAGTAGTGTCCCAAAGTGTTTATTTTACCAATGAGCTCACTACATAGTAATTCCCTAGATACGGAGTAGTGAGCGATTTCGGCCACAGGGACGGTAACAGTACGGTAATCACTCTTTCAGTTTTGACTGGTTTCTCTTTCACGGTGCGAACGTCCCCCATAAACAGGATAAAATCAGTCTGATGTCCCATTAGGGGATATAGTTGGGCTATTTGGAAGTAAAACTTGTTGCAAGATGGCGCGCAGATTTTGTTTTGAATGATTCATTTTATGATTCAGGATAGCGATTCGGTTCAATCCTGAGAACTGTGACACTGACGATGAATAGTGCCTTTTAAAAAAAAAACTTTTGACTCAATCCAGCCAAAGATCAGCTCGAGTAAGTGTAAATATTTCTTCTGCTGCTGATGAGCAGTTCGGTTGATAACGCGTTCCTCTTAGACTGGTGTTTGCAGCACAGCGTCACTGTGGCCCAGACAATCAGACAAACCAACGACTGTGCGTCACTACCAGTGCCGGAACAGCCCATGAAGGAGGCGACATGTCACTGACCATACCTGACTAGCGGAGCAGCGACTTAAAACTCGTGTACTTAAAGAGCTTATGACAAACGTTACATGACAGAACCATGTGAGATCTTTTGAAATGACTAGTCAGTAAAATTCACAACAGGTACACTGGAATGAAGCGATCGCACTGCAGTTCTGTGTGAAAACACGGCTGAGCCTCTGTCTCTCTCTCTCACACACAGTATCTTCATTCCAAGAAAATTAAACACATGCTCATTCCATTTATTTCTCCATCTTTACTAAGGGTGCCAATAATTTCAGAGGTGATGTACCCGACTCTTCATTCCCAGACTTGAAACACACACACACACACACACACACACACACACATTCCCTGAGTTCAGAGGTCACATGAACTCCTGTGTTTATTAGCAGCTCTGTTCAGACTGAAATAAGAGTTCATTATTCTTCAAGCAAAAATAAAACCTCAACTCGAGCAGAACACAACTGATGGAGATTTACGCCATCCTCCATCAGCGCTTAACATTTCAGCTCATAAAAATATAAATAAATAAAAATTACAACAAAAAACTTCCCTTAGGACTCAGCGCTCGTCTGACTGTCACCAACCAAATCAGTTTTCCACAACATCATGTGACCAGCTCAGGATCAGAGGAACGGGCGCGTGGTAAACATGAAGTAAAGCTCTGAGGATCATCATCACGGCGTCTGCTGCTCGGCATCATGGGAGTAACAGCACTCATCTCCCTGCGTGCACGTTCCCTACAGGAGATAACATCCATTCCCATCAGACTCATTAATAATCATTATAACCACATTAATATTCACTATGCACTCAAACACTAAATATTAAACCGTGATTAGTAAAGTTTCTGCACCACACTGATTAAAAGGTGCTTTCAGACCAGAGGAACCTTTTCCTAGTTCTGAGAACTGTTGGAGGAAGTTCCCCTGCTTTTGCGAGTCCGCACTGCAGGAACTGAGAGCCAGTGTAGTGCTTAGAACACTGTTTTGAGGGACTTTTTTTAGCTCCTACTTCAGGGGAGGTTCTCTCCCAGCACAAGAGGAACCGTGAATGATGTAAGTGTACGGTGATCAGTCGAACACGAGTCAACGCAGCACCAGCATTTTATTTAAAAAAAAAAAACCACACAACCTGTGTAAAAAAAAAAAAGTGTTATCCAGGTAAACAACAGCTCTTAATGTTAGTATTAAAAAAAACTGCAACAATCAAATGGAATGAAGGTGAAGTCCAGACTTTATCGAGCAACAGAGGAACTACAGCGTGATTTTGACGCATCGAAGCCAAATATAAAAAATCTTCAATCGCTTTTCCTGCTAAAGTCACTTCAGCACTCAGACTGGTGGTGCGACTAAACAGAGAAAAAGCCCCTGAAGGGCTGCAGTGCTCCGGGGGGTTCGATCCCCAGGGGGTAGTTCCTCTCAGTGAGTCCCGAGAACCGTCTTGTCAGAAACACCACACATCAGGAAATAAAAGAAAATCACTCATCGTTATGATCGTCACCTCGCGGAATCTCTTGCAGGGGAAGTTTTTGAGCCGAGAGGAATCTCTGAGCGGGTTCTTCCTTTTGCCCTGGAACTTCTTCCTCTTATCCTCCAGCTCAGAGGATATACCACCTCTACACACACACACAAACACACACGTTAAATACAGCCATAAGAACATAATTCTGCTCATGTGAAGGCTCAGGATACTGTTTCATGATGTCAGCAGTGTGTGGCATCATATTTTAGAATGCGTGGGCATGCACTGACCCAGATTTGGCACGAGCTTTCGGACCCCAGTTAGCCTGTGGATTCTCCTGGAAGCGTGTGAGGTGACGTTTGCGTGACTGAGGATTTGCATCCTCTCTCACGTCAAAACACGCCTGAACACTGAAACACAGCACAGAGCAGCGTTACTCTGCGGACGTATCATTTAAGTAATTGGGGAATTAAGTGAATAGTGTGCGTGCGTGCATGTGTGTTTTTTTTAGGTTCTCACGTGGGTTCTGTGGAGAGAATTCGGAACGCTGGACTCATCTCTGATAACCTCTCCCTCCTCACTGGGTTCTTCTTCTCCTACACACACACACACACACACACACAATGTAACCTACAAATCACAGTGCAAAAGACTGAATACAGCATTAGGGCATGTGGATTGGGACACGCCCACAGTGTAGGGGACACTGACCCAGCAGCGCATGATGTCCCACACGACTGCAGCAGGAGCATCAGTCTTCACTGCGTTCTTACAGGCATGAGACAGAGACACTCTGTAACCTGCACTCAACACCGCAGACCTACAGAGATCATCGTCAGAGTGAGAGCACTGCCATGCTAGGTGTGTGTGTGTGTGTGTGTGTGTGTGTGTGTGTGTGTGTGTGTGTGTGTTACCTGAACTGCAGCATGGAGGGTGTATTACAGTGGATGGTGCTGCTCAACTGATCCAGAACGTAGTACAGAGCAACATCCTGGAGCTCCTAGATGAGGACAATCACGCTCATTTTATTTATTCCTTATCCTCGGTGAAATCCTGTGTGCTGATTGGTCGTCATGTACAGACATCTGCACCAATCAGCACACACCCTTACAGTAGTAAATGTCCTTACTGACCTCAGTGACCATGCTCAGAATTCCCACAATGCGTTTGGACGTGCCGAAGCGAGATGGGTTCCCCGAAACCGCATTCAGAACTTTCTGAACAAACCAGAGATCGTGGATCGGCTCCGCCCAGATCGGACCTCCAAGCTAACGATGCACCACAAACATCATATATTAGTGAGCTAATTCATACAAGTTACCTTCCGATCCACATTTACTGTGCTCTGATTGGGTGCTAAAATTAAAGTGGGAGGAGCCAAGAGGCTGCTCATCATTATATTGGGAACTTATTTGGTGTGTGTGTGTCAAACCTGATGTCTCTGACCACAGTGTGGACACGATTCTCCAATAGGAGGTCCTGTCGCAGCCGAGTACTTCATACTGTCTCTCACACACACACACACACACACACAAATAACCTGGGTGGAATAATAAATTCAAAAACTTTCTAATACTTAAGCAACATCATAATCTGAGCTCTTATGAAGCTCCGCCCCTAAACCACTCACAGATTAAACAGAGATGTCCTCAGCATTTCAGAGAAAATACTGCAGTTAACACTGAAAACTTCAGAGGTGAGAGAGAGAGAGAGAGAGAGAGAGAGAGAGAGAGAGAGACTCACTTTTTCCCCTGGCTTATTTTCTTGCCCATTCTCTGAAGGTGGAACGCGCCACAGCCAACACAATTATACACCAACGCCTGCTTACTGTGGAAACACACACACACGTTTATCACCATATTTGCATACGCCATATAAGGAGGTGTGTTTATTGTGCAGTTTGTTTATCAGTACAGAGCTCTCTGTGTGTGTGTGTGTGTGTGTGTGTGTGTGTGTGTGTGCGCGCGCGCGCGCGTTAGTTACCTGGCAGAGTTCTTGACAGTAGCCTGACCCGTTTTGACCCTGACGAACACTCGGATGTAGAAGTCAACACTGACGCTCAGTAAGGGCTGGATGTAGCGCTGATACACATTAGCACGCTGATCCAGACTGTGCAAGATGATCCTCAGGGCCTCAACACACACACACACACACACACACTTACAGTTGTGCTCATAAGTTTACATACCCTGGCAGAATTTTTGCTTTCTTG